>NDGN011486691.1:0-11775 GCA_002564285.1 Tympanoctomys barrerae
AGTGGAATAAGCGCTTCCCTGACAAGTGCAAGGGCCTGAGTTCAATCCCTGGTTCCGCCAAAATAAAAAAAAAGAAAAGAAATAAAACATACAAGTGTTGATTGACCTGTAGGGGAAAGGAACTGTTCTTCACTGATGGTAGGAGTATATACTAGTGAAATAGCAGTGGAAATCAAGGTCGAGATTTCTATAATTCCCATTTGACCAAGCTCTTCGCTCTCTTGGTATCATCAAAAGAATTTAAAACAACATACCATAGTGATATATGCACATCAATGTTCAGAGAGTCATCATTTGTTATAGCTAAATTGTGGAAACAACTCAAGTGTGCATCAATCAATAAATAGATGGGGCCAGCCAGATAACCCAGCGGATTAAAGTGCCTGCTTAGGCAGAGCGCAGTGGCTGAGGTTCAATCCTGGATGTGCCATGCCAGCCCCTTCTCTGAGGGATGCTGAGATGGGAAT
Organism: Tympanoctomys barrerae; assembly: GCA_002564285.1. NCBI lineage: Eukaryota > Metazoa > Chordata > Mammalia > Rodentia > Octodontidae > Tympanoctomys > Tympanoctomys barrerae. The sequence continues at coordinate 468 of NDGN011486691.1, forward strand.
TGAGACTGGGTGTGGTGGTGCACACCTGTAATTCTAGCTCTATGGGAGGCTGAAGACAGGAGGATCACTATGAATCTGATCTATGCAGTGAGACCCTACAGACCTTGTACTAAAATACAGAAAAAATAGATAGATAGATAGATAGATAGATAGATAGATAGATAGATAGATAAGATGTGGCATTTTTCTACAATGGAGTACCACCCAATCATAAAGAAAGATAAACTTGGAGCATTTCTGGACAATTTAATGCACCTTGAGAACACACACTTAAGTGGAGTATATTGGACACACATGTATAAATCTTGTATAGTATCTTTGGTGTGAGAAACGGAAAGTGTAACCAGAGATCAAAATGTATGACATATTTTGAAATAAGAAGAAATTGTTCAAAGAGAAGGGGACATAGGGAGAGAGAGAAGTAGAAAAGGAAAGAGAAAAAAGGAAAAAATGAGAAAAGTTGGATAAAATGGAGGAAATTGCATTGGATGTGCACAATTATTTAGTAGATGTTCATGAATTGTTAATTCTTGTTCATGAGCAAAGGTCATCACCTAATTTATTTGGATCTTCTTCAAATTAGTTAAGAAACATTTTTTTTATTTTGCACCACACATGTTTTCCATCTTCTGGGTAAATTAATTCCCAGATAATTTATTCTTTTGGATGCTAATATGCATATAATGAATTATTTAACATTTCTTCCAAATTATTGGGTGTTAATCCATAGAAACACAGATAAATTCTGTATTCTAAGACTTTGTGTAGTTGCTGCATTTGTTCATTAACTCATAGGTTTCATGAATTATTTGCTGTTTTCTCTACATAGGCATGCTGTATCTAAAATAAATGTCTGCTTCCATGCTTGTGATTTGTAAGACTCTTTCTCCTTCTGTTTCTTATTTAGCTTTCATATGTGATAACTACAAAAACATGATTCATTGCCTCATGGTAGTCCACAAGAACTTAATAGTTGTCACATCTGAAGTGAGGATGAAAGATGGTGAATACAATGGTTCAGAGAAGGGTATGAATGAACTTTTTCCACTATGTAGCACTTTATCTTTTGCTTATAGAACCACGTACATAGGTATTTTATTAAAAATTATAATTATCAGTTGAGCTTTTGAAACTTAAAAAGAAAATCTACCTTTTAAAGTTGTTAGATAGAGGGGCTGGGGAGATGGCTCAGTAGAATAAACTCTTGCCTGGCAAGTGCAAGGCCTGAGTTCAATCCCCAGTTCTAAAAAAAAAAGCTGTTAGATAGAATATGAATATAGATAGATAGATAGATAGATAGATAGAGTGTTGTGTATTTAAATATAGACACAGTAAGCATTTGACACAAAATTGTCAAACATGCTCATCAGAAGAGTGATAACATCTTTACTAAGTGGTGTTAGAAAATCTTCCTGTGTACGTGACAAAAACTAAAACTAGTTCCAGGTCTATCACCAAGCACTAAACTAAAGTCAAAATAGATTGAAGATCTAAATGTTGAAAGAGAAACACTGAATCTACTGGAAGAAAACATAGCTGGAAGTCTTGAAGACATAGGTGTTCTCTCTTTCATGTCTTTGTTTCTTTACTATTTTCTTTGTCATTGTCTCCTTCCTACCTTCCATTTTTCCTTCCTTCCTTTCTTTCCACCTGCTAGATCTTCCAGCACAATGTTTAATAAAGTATTTAAAACAAGGATGCATTTATTATTCTTCATCTTAAGAAAACAAAATATTTAAATGTTTAAAAGTTATACAATATGTATAAATTTTATATTATTGCCTACATATTATGTTACAGAAAGTAATCATACAAATTTGTATGCTGGAAACTGGCCCTCTACATGCCAAAACTAAAATAGACCCAGGTCTGTCACTATGCACTAAAGTCAAAATGGATTAAAGACCTAAACATTAAAATAGAAACTCTAAATCAACTGGAAGAGAAAGTAGGTGGAAATCTTGAAGATATAGGGGCAGGCAAACATTCCATGAACAAAAATCAAACTGCATGGGAAAGGTTTAAAAGAATTAACAACCGGGACTCCTCTTACTGAGAAGTTTCTGCACATCAAAAGAAATTACCAACACAGTGAAAAGACAGCCCACAAATTTGAAAACAATCTTAACCAATAATCACACAGACAAAGGTCTTCTATCTAGAATATATAAAGAACTAAAAATCATTAGGTCCCCAAAATTTAAAGACCCAATCTAAAAATGGGCACTTGAGTTGAATACACATTTCTCAGTGTAAGAAATAAAAGAGGCAAATAAATACATGAAAAAACATGTTCCACATTACTAGCCATCCAAGAAATGCAAATTAAAAGAACATTGAGATACCATCTCACCCCAGAAAGAATGACTATCATAAAGTAATCAAACAACAACAATTTTTGGAGAGGCTGTGGGGAAAAACGAACCCTTTTCCATTGCTGGTGGGAATGTAGACCAGTGCAACCACTATGGAAATAAGTGTGGAGACGCTTCAAAAAACTAGGACTGAAAATCCCACTCAATCTAGCTATTTCCCTTCTGGTAATTTTCCCAAAAGAACTGAAAACATCATATCATATTGATATATGTGGACACATGTTTACAGCAGCACAATTTGTGTTAGCCAAAACTTGGAAACAACCAAAACGCCCATCACCTGTGGAATAGATGAAAAAAGTGGGATTTTTATACAATGGAGTATAACTCAGCTATGAAGAAAAACAAACTCGAATCCTTCATAGCTATTGGAATGCAACTTGAGGCTGTACTCATAAGTGAAATAAACTAGACGCACATGTGTAAATGTCATATTGTCTCCCCAGTGTAAGAACTCAAAAGACTATATTGGAATATTTTGCTGAATTCATACACCTACAATATTTGGATGGCAGTGCAATACCCATCTCTGACCAAACTGAACCAAAAAAAGGTGATATAAATGAAAGATAATGTATCTGTATACAAAATTTTGTATCTGTAGCTATATACAAAATATTTGTATCTGTATACAAAATAGTATACATATATAGCTACTTTCTCTTAATTCAATGTGAAAAAAGATCTATACTAATAATGTTTGGACATGATATCATGTCATCTGCATCTCATGCTATGAATGACTACTACAAAGACAACAATATGCAATGTATTAATTGTTGTAACTCTCCTACCAACTTGTTTTGAAGCTGTCACATTATAATTTTTTCTGAATAAAATTAATAAAAAGCAAAAATTATTAGCATTTTAAATGTTTTTATTCTTATTTTTAAAAGATAATAAAATATTTTTAAAGACTAGAAATGATTTTAATCATGTTACAGACAAATTTATCTCTAGTGTTCTGAATTTTTTTTTCCATGAAATGGGTATTTGGTTATCAAGAATGCATAATGCATCAATTGAGATGAGCAGGTGTTTCTCCACTTTATCCTTAGTACAGTGTATTACAATGACTGATTTTCTTATGCCACCTCACTCTTGCATTCTTATTGCCATTCCCACCCACTTCAGTATGATACAATAAGTTTGATGTTCTGCTTAATTTTCTTTGCTAGTATTTTACTGAAAACTTTCACATCTATATTTATAAGAAGTACTGTTTTACAGTATTGTTTTGAAATGTATCTGTCTTGCTCTGTAATGTGGGTAGTGCTTGCCTCAAGAATATTTAGAAAGTATTTCTTCTCATTTTCTAGAAGAGTTTAGGAAAAATTGCTAATAGTCCTACAAATGTCTACTAAAATTCATCATTTAATTCGTCTTGTTCTAGACATTATTTACTGAAAGTTTTAGATTATTGATTCAATTTATTCAATAGAAACAAGTTATTTCAAGTGGCCTGCTTGTTCAGAAATCAACTTTGGTATCCATGTGTTTTTAGGAAGTGTCTATTCCTTCAAGGCTAAAGTTTTGGTTTGCATTAGCTTAAAAACTAAATAAACATTACATATGCTAGATCAGTATTAAAAAAGAATTCAGATGATCTGGTATAATGTCCTTGAATTAAAGAAAGAATTTATCAGATAGACTATATCAAGTTACCTATTACTGTTATTGGGTTTGTTCAGTAGTTTATGAAAGTGTTTGTTGTTTCACTTATAAGAAATTTCATCTATTTCTTACACATCTACATTTAGTGAATTTTTGGTGTTTTAAATTTTACTTCAAAAAAAATCTGGGTTATATCCAATCCCTCATATAATTTCTCTTGGTCCATTTCAATTTTGCTGTAATTATTTCCACATGTAAAGATTTTAAGAATGAGACTAAATAACCTGAACAGGATTCTAGTTTCATAGAATCATGTCTTGGTGTACAGTCAGCTGTAGAACCCATGATAAAGATTCATAGAATAGCCAACCACTTGGATTCACTCCTCCCAGATCAACTGCATCTAAGGAGAACTGGCCTGCTTTCTCTTTTCAATATAAAGAACACATCAGCCTTCTGTGTAAGCAGGCATGGTGGTTAAGTCTCACTCTGTCAGGTGGACCACCTGGAAAGCTCAGACATGACTCATAATGCAGCCAGGTGGTGGATCTGAGTGGTCACAGGAGGGTGACATCAGGTACTACTGATGCTCTGCTCCTTTCTCTGTGCTGCTGTAGCTATGCTCTGCTTCCAGGGCACCTCACTCTGAATGCCTGTGTTCCTCATGCTTTCTACAATAATTCTGTCTTGGAGTGTAAAATGAATCCCTTGAAATGGAAGGCAAACTTAACTTTTATCCCTTTAAAGTATGGGTTTGCTCTATCAATACCTTTATTTATCTAAAAAGATTAAAAGTCTAATCCCAAGAAGTCCTGTGGTTAAATGGATATTTTATAAAAGACTCAATTCTATGCCATTTTACTATATTCACTGTAGGTTTAAAGATACATTGCTTGAAAGTGGAGAGATGACAAAATTTATTCTATGTAAAGATGAGCACAAGATTTTCTATATTAACAAGAAAAAATATAAAAACTGAGTTAAAGTTGTTTTTATAAATATTAAGTATATTATGCAATTTTAAGAAGAATAAGAAGGTGTAACAATTAGAAATATATGTATACCAAGTGTCAAATTAACTCAGTATACAAAACAAACTTGTTTTGAATTTGAATATGGAAAGATTATAAAGTAGTACAATTAGATTTAACGATTACACTTCCAAATATGACTAGAATGTTCAGAAAGAAAAAATTGACAGTAGACTTATGCAACTGAATAAGTTAAAGTAGCACAACATACACATATAATAGAAAATTCCAACCTACAATAGCTGCAGACAAGGTATGCTATAGAATTACAGCATGTTCTTGAGGCTAAATCACATGTAATTCCACCACACAAGCCATGAGAAGTTGTGGAATGAAATTACATCCACTGCTTTTTTAACTAATGTGTTATGGAACTAGAAACTAATAACAAGAGTTAAAGTTAGAGTATTTACTTTAAAAAAAAATAAATTAAAACTAGATTCACAGAGAGCAATCGGTCAAGTAATGGCCATGACTCATCCCCATGGCTGACACTGACAAAAGATCTACAAACTGATGTACAGGATTTCAGGGTAACTTCTGAGGCGATTAAATTGATCTTGTCAGATATAAAAGTTACATTTCTTGTTATATGGGTCTTGCTTTATCTTGGTCTTCACCATGCAGCAGAAAACTATAAAGATTAGGTATAAAAAGTAAAGCCATATGAATATGCTGAGCTGTAAAAGGCTAAAGTCAAAAATTTCTGACATTGCCAGTTCTGCCAATAACCCACTACTTTTATGGACTGCTAGACTATATTAGATTATTTTGCTAAATTCAAGTACCATATTTGAATGGCAATAGAATACCTATCCCTGACAAAACTAAACAAAAAAGAGGTATATAAATGAAGGACCATTTTGTAGTGAAAAAAATGTATTTATGTATATACATATTACTGTCAAAAAGTAAGTGTAAACAAAACATTCCAGAAGGGGGCAGATATAACTATTTCTTTGATTGTAGGGGTAGCACCATGGGGCTATATGGTGACCCAATCTCATCCAATTGAGTACATTAACTATATGTAGTTATTTTATATCAATTTTACATGAATAGAGTAAGAAGAATGCCAATATTGAAGTACTCTTACAAAAACTGTAATAGTATAAGTCATGTGGTAGGGAAGCATTTTGAAGATGGAGTTTTTAGAGGTAAGTGTGTGTGTCTGAATGAATGTGTGTGTGCGTATATCTACACCTCTAACTGACTATTTCAGGCTTCTCTGCTAAAAAACAAAAATCTCTCCATAGACTGTGCTGCTTGTGGCTTGATTCTTTTTTGCCATTTTCTAAGTTCTTGATGCTTAACAATTTCCTCAAAATCTGACCTTGTAAAATATAATTTATGAATGATTGATTTGCATTTTTAAGGATGAAATCCTATATGAATTCAAAATTGCTTTAAATATCATCTGGGTTAAGATGTAATTGATTTCTAAAAATGAATCTCAATGTAATTTTGTAGCAGGATTATTTTATTTTATTTTTCAAGCTAAAAATTCATCAAGGGAATAGTTGTCTATGTTTCTATGAGATAAGAGGTGTTATCAGAGTGTATGGCAAATGTGTGAATTAAAAATAAAAATATTTCAGTAAAAGGCACATTGCCATTTATCTCCTCAAAATATTGCCCCTTGTACCCAACACAATTATCCCATTGTTCTCACTTTCTGTGGCAGTTCTGAAAGTCCTGTTAGTGACATGTTTCATTGTTTCACTGATGTCATGAATCAGTTCAGAAAGCTTATGGCAGTTTTTGCTAAATAAAGACATGGTGTGTCCTCAACCACTGACATGGTGCGATTCTTTCTATCTTTTCTTCAATGTCAGAGTGACAATGGAAAGCAATCATTTTGAATTGGTTCAGGACACTGTAGGAGTCACAACTGTGCCGCAAAATAACAAGACTTCCAGAACTGCTTCAGACAGTGGCAAGAGGGAAAGGATAAGTGTGTCTGAATTGCAGGACAGTGTCTTCTTCCTTTTTATTGCCAAACGATATTCCTTTGTGCTAATATAACACATTTGCTGTATACACTCAATTGTTGATGGACACTTGGGGTGTTTCCACTTCCTGGCTACTGGGAATACCTCTTAAATTGACTTGAAAGCACAGATATTACTTTGACAAACTGATTTTGCTTTCTTTTGTTGTATGTCCAGATGTGGGTTTGCTGTACTATATTGTGATTTTATGTTTAATTTCTGGAGAAATTTCTATAATGGCTGTAATAATTTTCATTGCACCAACAGGATGAAGCACTTCCTTTGTGTTCAAATCTTGCTGATTCTAAAGCAAGCTAAGTTTTAAACATGCAAATTACCATGAATATCTCTAGTTGAACTACCCCATGGTTTCATATATCCCAATAGTCTTCTAGTGCCCGTAGATCTTAGTATACTTGTTTCCCAAACGGTGTCTTCTAGACTTTATCCTTTTCTCCTGTCCTCCATGTTTCTCTCTGCTCCCAACACAAGAGTCACTAAGGTACGAAGAACAGGCATACTATAGCAGAGAATCTTCACTTACTTTCAACTCTCTGGCTGGGACTTTCTTTCTTCCCCAGTCTAATTGGGTTAATCCTTTCAGATGGCTAAATTACCCATATGCCCCTTTCCCAAGGAAATCTATTTTGAACTTCTCACTTTTATTTTCTACACTACTTAAAAATCACTATGCTACCTTTAGCCATGTTTTATAACTCCTGCTAGCTTCTTTTTTCCCCAAATAGAATGTGAACCTCACATAGTACAAATTTCCATATGTTTGGATTGTAAATATGTACCTAGACCATTGAATAATGACTTTTTAATATAGTTGCAACTCTAGAGATACTTTATGCATAAGTAAATGTAAAAGATGAGAAGACATCTCTTGCAGAGATAGTGCAGGAATGGACATAAGTGGAAATAGACTGTTACACAGACTTGGAATGATATTATGGAATCTTGAAAGGCTTAAGGAAGGAAGTAGGAAGATTTCAATATGACAGCAAGGATTCTGGCCAGAGTCCAGAGTCCAAGTGGCCCAGCAAACTGATGATTTCAGCAGTCGGGGAAATGTTGAGGTGAACAAGCCTAAGAGACATCTGTGTGCAGGTGTACAGGAGGAGGGTTTTGTGTGGAATTTCACATCACGATGAAGGAATGGTAACATCTATCCAGGAGATACTGTGGTGATTTTTAATCAAATTCTAGAAATTGAAACCTGTGGATAAGAAAAATTCTACAATGAATGGTATGGCAGTAGGTAAACATTTGTTGAAGAACAAAAGAAACAAGTCTAGGGTATAGTCATGAGTAACATAAACAACTGAGGAGCAATATAAGAAAAGAGCAAATGGTCACAAAGAAAAAATGGTATCTCAGACAAACCCTCAGCATACTAAAGGCTAAGTAAAGACTGTATTTGAAGAAGTGCAATTGGTCAAATGTGACAAAAATATCAATTAATTTATTTTTTGTTTTTTACTCTATTTGGTATAGAGTCTCACCATCCAGCTTGGAATCAAGCTGGTGATCCTCCTGTCTTCAACTTCCCAACACTGGAATTACAGGCATATACCACCATGCCCAGACTTGTTGGCTGGCTCAGGGTTCCTGGGGGCAGGGTCAGCATGGCATGTGGTGCCAGAGATTGAATTCCAGTTCCTGCACTTGCCTAAGGAGGTGCTTAGTTCACTGAGTTATCTTGCCGGCCTTATATCAAGTAATTTAAAATCTGAAAAAATTCCCAGTGACTTTAGCAATAAGGGTGATATTTACAATGTCTAAAAATCATTTTAATAAAGTCCTGGGGGCATTTTATATATGAAACCTGATCCTTGCTCCATAAAGAAGGGAGAAGTAAAGTTGCAAGTTAAAGGCTATGAGAACTTAGAGGGATTTTACTTATAGGATTGATAATTTAGAATATTAAATGAGTAAGAAAAGAAGGAGATAGAGGGGTCACTGTGAGATAGAGAAGAATAGTCATAAAAGTGACACAATGCATCATAGGATTCTGGGACTTGCCGTCATGGGATGAATGTCACACAGGACATGGTGGTTGGGTCGGGTACAGAAAGGAAGGTGGGCACTAGCACGATTATATTGGAGCTGTGCTGTCAGATAGGTGAAGGACTTCCTTTCTGGCATTAGAATTTGTCTCTGTACATGCAAGTGATAATACCTTTCTTTGAGAATGCAAAATTGAAATTAAGCAAAGATGAAATTTTGGGAAAAAAATCTGGGGTGAATGTGAGTGTTTTGAAGGCCATCGAACAATTCATGGCTATGGTGACTTGGCTCCTGTCATCATTCCATTGTTTCTGAACTCAACAATACCAGCTCATCTGCCAAGTGTGACCATGACAAGTGTGACCATGACATTTCTGACCATGACAAGACCCTTGCAGGCTCTAGCTTTTGGCCCCACCTTGCCCTCCCTTGGTCTAATTTAGAGACCAATCTACTTAATGATAGTTGATATAAAACTTCTGTTTTCATTATGGATCTCATCTTTGTTTATTTCATATTCTTTCAATAGATAAGCATCCATTTATTTGACTATTCAATATTTCTGTCTTTGACATACCACATTTTAAGCAGAGGTCCTTGTTTTGTTTTTTCCATTCTAGTTCACAAGCCTAATGTAGTGGTAGACATGATGCAGGTGAGCAAGCATTTGCTGATCAGTTGAACAAGTTGGGTTATATTGGAACCAGCCAAGAAAAGAAGCTGACTGTGAATGATGTAATCATGCAAAGAATAAAATCAGAGGAATTCAGAACATAATCATAGATTCATAAAATTAAAACTAAACAAAGTAAGGTTAATCCATGTAAGTAAATATGGAGAGTAAAATTTGAAAACTGATATTATGCAAATTAAAGTCAAATTCAAGATCTGAATTCAATATTCAATTTTTGTGTTAACCAAGTAGGTGCACTACTGAATTCTTGGATACACCAAAACAAACCAAGAGACAGTAATAAGATAATGAATAAGGGGGTATGATAGCAGGTGTTGTCAAGACTTGAATGTCATGAGCAGATAAAATGTGAAATTAAATAGTTATTTGAAAATCCCAATAAAATGTTCTTTTTTCACATTAAAAAGTACGAATTGCCCAGGTTGTCTCCATTGCAGGTAGAAAATCTGAATAGACAAATAATTAGGAAAGGAGCATTAACCATTTTCAAACATTTTCCTTTTAAATATTCTCTAAGGTATTCCCAGGCAGAGTAAAGAAACAATACAATTCATTTTTGTATTTGTCACCTTTTTTCCAGTTGTTCTTTGACGTGAAGAATTGAATATAAAAAATGATGAGAATCCTGCACCAATAAAATTTCTCTAGATCTTTTTAAAACAGAAGCACACCGAAGAGGGAATATGGATAAATAAAAACCTACTGGGAAGCACCCAAGAAAAAAAAGCAGTGTGGTTGCGTAAGGCACAGGCCCTTTGGAGCCTCATAATCCTCTGGGCATAACCCAAGGGAGACTGAGGGCTTAGGGGACAGGTGCTCACTTAGAACTGCGAATTGTGCAAAGGCTGGGTTGTTGGGAGTTCATGGTGGAACTTCCCCACCTCCAGTGGGAGTGGGTGGCCCTGTCCTCCAGAAAAGCCACATTCTCTATTGGCTGATCACCAGACTCGTTATTCTAAGGAAATAAAGGAATTCCAATTACTGGCTATTTTCATCTTTTGCTTTAACCACACAAAGAAACCCTGGATAGAGGAGCCTTAGGTCTGGGTTCTAACTGGCCTGATTTCCCATGACTCAGTTCAGATCAATGCTGCTTGCAGACTTCTCAAAGTTTGGGATCAATGTTCAAAACTGGAAATCATTTTACTGTGAGTTTTCTTCCTACAAAATTTTATAATGTTCAGGTATGAGACTCTTATCTATGAGAACTTTCGGTTATTAGTATAGAGTCTTACTGAAAAGGATCTCAATGCAGAAACAGATGACTTTCTTGTTTTTTAGTTTACAAGATCATGGGAAATTTTGGTTTTAGTATTAAGTCTCGGATAGAGAGGAAAGAAAATAAAATCGTATGCACAATCAGCAAGATTCCTTATTTGTCATTCACCCGTGCACTTCATGTGTTTTGTTCAATTGTTGTGTTTGCAGTTTGTAGTATGCATTTTCTTTTCTATAGAAAGACATATGCATTGAGCTCACTGAAAATACTCTTAATTTCCCCAGTTCCACCAAAAAATACTCTCATTTTTATTTTACTTAAATGTTATAACTGTATCTAGAATTTACCCGTAATTAGATAAATACCCATCC
>NDGN011486714.1:0-12620 GCA_002564285.1 Tympanoctomys barrerae
GAGCAGCTCCAGCAGGGCAAGCTTCTTGCCTGTATTGCATCACGCCCAGGCCAGTGTGGCCGAACAGATGGCTGTGTGCTGGAGGGCAAAGAGCTGGAGTTCTAGCTGAGGAAAACCAAGGCCCGGAGAGGCAAATAAGCCTTCCCTCCTGGTTTAAAAAAAAAAAAACTATTAGACTCAGATAATTGGATGTAACCTCTCCAATCACCATTTAAAGACATTCCTGTGGACACTTAAAGTACTTTTAGAAAAGTTACTTAAACTTCACTAAAAATATGCATATGAAAAATTAAAACATACACAGTCCATCAATTAACTCTCCAAAATACCAGCGAAGAGTTCACAGTTTTAACATTTCACAAACAACATTACCAGTTTACCTCTCTTTTAATAATGGGATCAGGATGGTCCAAGCATTCAATTATTGTCATCTGGTGTTGAAGAGCCAGAGTGGGGTCCTGCTGGACAACATAGGTAAGAGCCTTCAGGCCTAGAAGCAAAGATCACATAACAGGAAGAGGCTGAAGCAAGTGCCCAGCAAATTTCAAAGCTCATTCCACACTCTCCACCAAAAGATCAACCAACTTACCTAAGTATTTCAGATTTATTTTAGGTGACAGAACAAATTTTCCAATGCATTTTGCAGCCTTCTCGAGTAATTCTGACTTAGGATAAATAGAGTAGACTGTATGTACACATTCAAACAGAATAGCTAGAAAAAAATAAAAAATAGCACAATAAGAACATATTTGTGGACAACTTAAGGCAAACTAACTAGAACATCAATTTTAGTCAAAAATCTTTTTTTTTTTTTTTTGGCAGTACCAGGGCTTAAACTCAGGACCTTGTACTTGCTAGGCAGGCACTTATCCTACTGAGCTATCTCCCCGGCCCCAAAAATCTTATTTACAGAAAAATTTCAAACAAACAACCTCTACTCTTTCTAGGCCTAGTGAAATCATAGTTGCAGTATGACTTAGAGGGCGCGGCACTGCTCACAGGTAAGAGTCATCATTCTCGCCCAGGTGCCCCACTGAACGCCTCTTACATGGCACACGTGGCCTTAGAACGCAGGGCCCAGCAGCAAGCAAACCTGACAGAGCCCTGCCCTTGGGGAGCCCGGGTCCTGACGGACACATGACCCACACGTCCACTTTCCCAGGGAAACAGCGCTTCCCAGTACTCCCAGCACGCTTTAAAATAGTTTAGCGTTCTAGGTAGTCAAGAGTACAGTAACAAGAGTGACCGAAGTGGATGGGGACATTTTCTCAGGTTCTCTACAGTATGAGCTGAGGAACCTCAGCTCTGGCGCGGTGAGAGCAGCTGAGACGCCAAGTCCCACGCATGGGGAACTAGTCTCCGAAGCGAGACCTGGTGAGGACTGAGACAGAGCTCGACTACCAGGCCAAGAAGATCCAGTGTCAAAAGGATCACTCCTTGAGCTCCAAACCCCTAAAACATAATAGCCAGACCCTTTCCTTATGTACAAGATCTCTGAATGTTCAAGTACATCTTATACTATGTTGTCTGTCAATTAATGCACAATTTTGTAGAAAAAAATTATATAACCTCTTCCATAAGTGAGGAAAACTAAATCAGAATCCCAAGTACTCTCTAAGAGGGAGCTGACTTTAATTACTAAATGCCATGCTGTAAAAGAAATCTAAACATAACTGTATTCAAATGATAAGCTGTAAAATGTCTTCACTCTGGGCTGTGAAAAATTGTAGGATGCCTATAATTCTTCTGATAGGGCCACTAATCAAAAATCTTCCAGCTAGTTACTTAAAACTAACCTCAAGCACATAATTTTAGTTATATACTTTTTAATTCCGCAAACAAAACCAACTCCTTGGCCAAGTCACTTGCAGTAACTACCTAAAGGAGAAATGGACAAACTACTACAATCCAGCCTTTGGTCTGTTTCTGGAAGTTTGCAATTTAAAATGGTTTTTATAATTTTTAAAGATTGTAAAAGGGAAAACAAAGAATATATAACCAATGCAAGCTGCAAAGCCTAAAATCGTTACTCTCCTGCCTTACTATTCAATAAAAATTCACTGAGTCCTGACAGTCCTAAATAAGATTAAAGCGATGCTGTTCCTCTTTCCTTCGTTACAGAATCTTTATTTACAGTCTCCTGCCATCAAAGCTCTCGTGGCACCAAACTTGTGCTAAGAGTAGCCGTCACGACCCACCTAAAGTGTGTGCCTCTGCTGGGGGTGGGGGCACATCTGTCATCCTAGCACTTGGGAGGCTGAGGCAGCAGCGTCACTGCAAGTCTGAGTCAGCCTGAGCTACACAGTGGGTTTAAGGCCACCCAGAACTGCATAGGGAAACACTGGCTCAAAAAGCAAAATAAAGGGGCCGGGAGATGGCTCAGTAGAATAAGCGTTTACCTGGCAAGCTGAAGGGCCTCAGTTCAATCCCTGGTTCCACAAAAAAAAAATAAAATAAAATAGTAAAAATAAAAAGTAAATAACTTAAATATATACATTTATACTCACAACATATCTAAGATGGTAGTAGAGAAAAAAGTTAATAGTTTAGAAATCATAGCTACTTGTCTTCCTGAATTTAGCCAAAGATGTAATGGACTTTTAAACTATTTCCCACCTGGAGTTGGGTCTCTATTCTACAGCTCTGCAAAACTCTGAGCCTAAGTCCACACTTGACAAAGCAGCGTTCTCTGCATCCCTTCTCTGAAGTGGTTAAATCCAAGTGCTCTGAGTATTTCTGAACTTAAGAACATAACATGGAACTCTGTTCACAGCTCAGCAGCAACCCAGGTCCTGATCCAAGTACCAAATAAATACACTTGATTAAAACTCAGAACTGCTTTCACCCTCATGACACCAATTTTATCACTGATAGCTGCAGTTGGGTTATACTCAAAACATGAAGCTGTCCTGAAAACCCATCTCCAGACCTGGGGGAAGTAAATTTCTACCCTATACCAGAGCCTTTCTGCCAAGGAGAGGGAGGAACTGTAGGGGACTAGGGGGCACTTGGGGTCACCTGGAGTCATGGAGACTCTTGTGACCTTCTGTGGGAGGGAGGGAAAGAGGGAGGCCTCCTGCGCAGTGGTGCACCGGCCCAGCAGCCACAGTGCCAGTCACTCCTGCCCTGTGCAGGTGACATCCAGCCCCCCCACACGCACTGCAGGGGTGTGGCCACTGCCTCTCCTGCTCCAGCCTCTCTAACACCACCCAGTGCTGGGGCAAGCTCGCCGCCCAGAAGGACAGGCGCCCTGGCCCTCCTTGGCCTCTGGCTGGCCTGCAGGACAAACACCTCTGACATCTTTACTTCTAGACTGGACAGTCACATCAGCTGTAACAATGGAACTCCCATAAAACTACGATTCCTAAAGTACTGAAACTGTAGGTAATATAAACAAAAAAAATTTCTCTTCAATTCAATTAAAACATATTACTCAATAATTAACCCACTACCAGGTACTAGGATATTCTGGGCAACAAAACAGCTACAATCCCTGTCGTTCTAAAGCTTGAAATTTAAAATTCATATTTGAAGCAATAAAATATATTAGGATTGCTAAAGAATAATTCACCAAGAGACAATCAATGAAGCTATAAATTGTATCAATAGAATATAGGGAAAAGTGTAACAATGAAAAGCTAAATAAAGAAAAAACAGAAAGCACAGGCAGTGTGAAAAGCCTACAAAGCCACAAATTAGGGCTGAGCAGAGAGCTCAGTGGCCTAAGCGCCTGCCTGGCAAGCGCAAGGACTGGGGTTCAATCCTAGACACCACATGCCTCATGGGCCACAGAAACAGGGCACGGTGGCGCACGCCTGTAATTCCAATGCTGGAGAGGCTGACGCAGGAGGATCACTATGAGTCTGAGCTGTGTAGCAAGACCTATACCAAATAAATAATGAAAAAGAATTTTAAAGCCACAAATTATAGGTGCTGTTTCAAGAAATCTTAGAACAAAAAGGGGATCTGAGTGGAGGACATTTCACAAAACCCCTCAGGAAGAGAAGACACAGCAACCGCACAAGATAGGGCAGGGGGTCGCTGCTCAGCCGTCCACACCTCTGCGTTCTGGACTCTGCACACATACACATACGACCTACTCAAAACATTAAAGCCAAAAGGGTAAATATATATTTTTAGAAGGCTTTCTGGAAAGAAACAAAAGAGAGGAAGGGGAGGAGTAGACAGGGGAAGGGCAGGTAGGTACTTCACTGATCTTTAACAGTTCACTGGGGGCCTCCCGAGCTCTTCCCTAGTCACTGAGAATGACACAGGTGAATTCACCTCAGCAGCCCAGAAAGATGCAGGGTGCCGTGGACCTGACTGCTCCTGGCCAAACCACCTGCTTCATGGAGGTCTCCCACCGAAGGCCCTTTAGTCACACCAAAAAGGGACTAGATGACACCATCGGTGACTATGACACACTACGCAAGGACCAAGCCTACCACACTCTTCCTTTTATCTCTGACACCTAACCCAGAAGAAGATGCATGTTAGCAACTCTCCTCGGGCAGGAACTAATTTTAAATAAATCAAGTTTTGTTTCGTAGGCCTTCATCAGTGCAGTGAAATATTCTTACTGCCCTAGTTATCATTTATACATGCAAAATATACATCTATCCTTCAAAAATTTACTATTCCAACTCAGGCATGCAATCCTTGCTCCTATTCAGCCTGTCTCTCTGTCAAGCACTTTTGACCTCAATTAAACAATTTCAAGTCTGCCCTCTGGCCTACCCTAAAGAGCCACACCTGTTCCTCCTGCAGTAGGCCTGTCCTGGCCTGGCCTAACTGCAGAGCAGAAATACTGGGAGAATTCTGCCCCTGTAAATATAAATGTTCTCACCATTCCCTAACCAGTGCCATGTAACAACTGCTTGCAGAGAACTGATGTTATATAAGGTATCCGAACTCTTCCAGAGAGGTTTAAAGTACACAGAAGCACACAGGTAGGTTATACAGAAAAACAACGCCTCTGTTTGTTTGTTTTTGCAGTGCTGGGAAGTGTATCTGGGGCTTTCCCACAGAGCTAACTCTGCAGCCCTGTTTTTAGTTTTTATTTTGAAACAGGATCTCACTAAGTCACTATGCTGCCCACACGGGGTCACAAGTGCGCCACCACACCTGGCAGTGCCAGTTTCCATGAGGGACTTGAGTACCCACAAAGCTTGCTGTAGGTGGGAGAGGTGGTCCTGGACAGAGGACAACTGTGCTTTACCAGGTTAAATGACCTCTCTGTACTCCTCCGATTCTCCAAAGCATGTAAAGTTTAAACAGTCTTACTTACTTCTTTCAAATAGCTCCCAAAATCTCAATTTCTTCACTGAGTTTGTTTGAACTAATCAAAAAAAAATAATTCTTTTCTTTGGCTAGAAGATCTTGGGTTCATTTCTCAACTGTCCACCCCCACTCAATTTCCTCTTCTTATCTAGCATTACCTTTTGAAGTCAGATATGACAGTCTCCTGTCTCATTACAAATGTCTGTTACTCTTCTGCATCTATATATTCTTATCTATATCTTATTCAACCTTCAGACTGAGGTAAAAGAAATAAAAACTGGGTAGAAAAAAAAATCCTACACAGCTTCAAGACAGTAAGTCTGTAAAGCGTGGCCCTGGACCTGTGCTTGTCTCCTGTGAACTGTGCTTCCCCCAACCCAAGGAAGCGGCCACCTGCCGACAGTGGGCCTCAACCTGAAACATGCTGGCGCTTGCATGACAGCAGGACACATTCTGGGCCACTTACCTTGAGGACACCCCAGTGCACCCAGCTCCAGCTGCTACGCACATTTTTCTGAGCGCCCACACTCTGCTCTGAGCGCGCCCCAACTGCCTGCTCAGCCCTTCCCATGTCTTTTCCTGACAAATCCTGGACATTCTTTTGCTGCAGTGGGAGTCAGGTGAATCTGAGAGCTTACTCTCCAGGGAGGGTTGCATTCCTTACCTCAGTCAAGGGACCCTCAGACCCAGCCCAGTCACAAGATGTCGCCTTAAAAACTGTTTTCCAAGCAAACCTTCCTTGTTCTCCCCTCACCTAAGACCAGCTGCCACCTCCTCTGTAGCACCCCAGCATTCCTGGGGAACACTCACCGCCTCTCTACCTTGTAAGCCCACAGAGAGCACAGTTTTAGTCACAGCTATATTCCAAGAACCTGGCAGGAGCCTGAGAAATAATAGAAACTTAATAAACACTTGGCTAGTATTTGACTGATCTAAGAACTGTCTTGAAATAGAAATTTTTTAAAATGTGAAATAATCTTATCTTCATGGTCAATTAGATACTTGATAAATGTTTCAATAAAGCAACAATTATAATGAATCTAGTTCATTTAGAAAACGGCATAATTTCAAATTATTACTATTATTCGGTGCTTACATTAACCCAAAGAACAATCTTAAAATTATGCAAAACATTCCATTGGAATTTACAGTACTCTTAATACAAGTTTAACTTCAATACAAAAAATAGCATCAGTTATAGGAGTAGCAGGTACGTGTTACCTACCGTAAGTGACATTGTGATTTAACTCAGCTCTTCGTAAGGATTCATCAAGAACATCATACATTAATTCACTTGTCCTGTTTAAAAGATATTTTATTTGCAGTGGAATTATAGTATTCTAACCCAATAAAACACAGTTTTTCAAACTTCTCTCTCTTTAAAACTGAGGATCTACAGAAGAGAAGTGAAAGAAATTCATTTTATGAAGTTATACATATCTGACTACTAAAATATCTCATTTGGTCTTTTCATGAGTTGTTCTTACTGCCTACCAAAGTTGACTAGTTAGCCCATGAGAAGACACAAATGTCACACAACTCCTTACCTGGTCCTTGTTTAGAAACCAGATTGTTAGCTGACAGAATACACTCTTATCAGATCCAGATTAGTCCAGACAGTACACCGTTTAAAATCAATTTGCTGTTTTAAAGATATTCAAGTACTAGTCTTTCCCTACACAGCAATTAGGTTCTTCAGTAAGAAACTGTTAACTTTTATTTGTATCAAAACAAAGAAATAAACCTGATGTGGTGGTACATCCAGCACTTAGGGAGACCGAGGCAAGTGAACTGCCTAATTTGAGTCCCATATGGGCAGTTTAGGAACTCAGCAAGACCATGTCTCAAAAGGTAATTTAAGGGGCCAAGGAGACAGCTCAGCAGCTTAAGCACCTGCCTTGCAAGTGCAAGGTCCTAGTTCCACCTTTGGTACCAGAAAAAAAAAGGTAACGTAAAACGGGCTGGCCATACAGCTTAGTGCAAAGGACCTAAATTCAGTGCAACACACACACACACACACACACACAAATATGTGTCTGTGAAATTAACAATTTCTGCCACTTATGTCTAGTCCTTAATTGTAGTACATAATGGTAATTTATACTATCATGAGCCTGTTTAGGCAGAGCACAGCGGCTGGGGTTCGATCCCCTGCATGCTGTGCTGGCCCCGCCCCCAGGGCACACGGAGACAGCAATTGAGACTGGGCATGGTGGTGCATGCCTGTAATCCCAGCAGTTGGGAGGCTGAAGACAAGAGACTCACTACGAGCCCAATCTACACAGTGAGACCCTGGAGACCCTGCAGACCTTGTCCTAAATACAGAAAAGAAAAAAACACAAAAATGAAACTACATTTTTCATTTGACTCTTCTACACCTGTTCTGGGGACCTTCACTACAAGTCTGATCTATGAAACGAGACCCTGTACACTCTCTAGACCCTGTCCTAAACTCATAGAAAAAGAATACTATAATGTAGTGTGATAGACAGCATTTAAAAAAACAACGCACTGTTCCTGGAGCCCTCATACTCCGCCTCCAAGTCTCAAAAAGGCCTCTCCAGGAGGTCAGTGTGAAAAATGCTGCTTGTCAGATTTCTATATACTCTACAAAGTCAAAAGGCTCTACCAGGAAAAAACAATCAGCAGAGACACATGCCACATGCAAAGGCACTAGAGAGAAATCAGACTGCAGAACAAAAACTCCCAAGTATTTTGAGGCTGTATAAATTAGACAACAAGAATGATACACCTCTTGAGAAAAATTTTCTTCTTCTTCCCAACATAGAGCTAAAACATTTAATCTTAAGCGCATTTACTTTCATTCTGTCTTTTTTATTTATTTATTTGTATTTTTAAGACGGTCTCACTATGCAGCTCAGTCTGGCCTTGAGCTCCCTTTGTAGCCCAAGTTGGTCTCAAACTCACAACCACCCTCCTGCCTCAGCCTTCAGAGTGGTGGGATTATAGGAAGGAGCCACCACCCCTGGCTATTTTTGTGTTTTTGAGACAGAGTCTAGACTGGAGATTGAACTCAGGACCCTGCGCTTGCCAGGCAAGCGCTTATTCTATTGAGCTATCTCCCTGGCCCTTCGTTCTGTCTTGACTGATGGCTGTATAAATAGCCAAAAGTAAAAATCAGGGACTAAATTCTAAAATAGCTCATTACATTGTGTAAGTATTTCTTCCACAATGCCAGACATTACAAATCCTCCCTCTAAAAATGTAGCAATGCTACCCCTAGATTATAGTGTAGTTTCTCAATTTCAAAAGCCACTGTCTGGCTTAAGAGTTACAACTAACCACATGAAATGTGGAAATGTGGAAGCATTTGTGGACATGTTTGAGCCAAATGCTAATAACCTAAAAAGCACAATGTTATAAAACACAAGGAAAGACTCAAGGGCCTGGGAGATGGCTCAGTAGAATAAGTGCTTCCCTGGCAAGTGCAAGGGTCTGAGTTCAGTCCCTGATTCCACAAAAAAAAAAGCAAGGGTAGAAAAGGCTCTTCTGGGAATTTAGTCTTTCCATTAAAAGCTCTAGATATGTTATAAAATGACATTTTTCCTTTGCCACACTGAACTAATCATTCCTTACGAATTCTAAGATTCCTGTTAACATCAAATGTCACTGGAGTTGGCGCAGCAAAGGAAAAAGCACCCTGGTGGCCTGCGACGTTCAGAGGGTTCCAACCTTCGCTCACTGCCTGGGCCCAGCTGCCACTTGGCTCTGAGCGCTTGCAGGGAGCGCTCCTCTTTGCACGCATGCTCCAAAATCCATCCAGGAAGAAGAGCAGACAATGACTTCATGAATTTAGTGAACAAATTCAACTTACAGCAGTGTTTTTTTAGACAAATAAAGTATAATGCACACTAATATGAAATCAGTGGTTTTAAAACAGAATTCCAATGACCTTAAATGTCAGTTCCATACTGGGTTGGACTGGAGTGCCATAAAATAAATCACAATGAAGACAAACATTTCTAACAGGTCTCTGCTCCATCCCTTTCCTTCACTCCATGTCTACATCAGCGCTTTGGAAACACTGAAAACAAAGCAAAACAAAAACACCGAAGGCAGTACTGGGATGGTGACAAGTACAGCCGGCACTGAGCAGGGGCTCATAGGCTTCTCCAGGGCACAGCCAGAGCATGGTCCATGGCTAGTGGAGGCTAGTGCATCAGAACACACACGCTCTGCAGCTAACAGGGAGCGGTGGCCACCAGCCACCACACTGACAGGCAGAAACACATGAGGCGCTCTAGCCAAGGGCCTTGTTCTCAAAGGAATTAAAGGCAACTGATCTTGCTCACACACATAGTTTGGGGGCAGTGTGTGCACTTGCACACAGGAGAGAGAATGATGAAGTGAGTGGAAATAACCCACCATGGAGCAGGGTTCAAGGAACCTTTTCATGTCCTGTTCCAGGCAACACCAGTTTGTAAGTTCAAAAAAGCATGGCAAAATTTAAAGTTACAAAAAGTGTATAGTTGGGAAGATGACCTAATAAGTCTAACACAATTCATGGACTAAGAATGACCCAAGGTGAGCAGATTCTGAAAGTGAAGCCCTTACAGGCAACCAGAGCGTGCGCTGGCACCACCTGGCCCTGCACTTGCTTTTTATACAGTGCAGGCTAAACGTCATTTTGATATTTTTCTAATGGTTGGAAAAAATCAAAAAGACATCCTTTCTGGGCATGTGGAGAGTCTGAAATTCAAGTTTTCATGGCCATAAAGATTTTCTGGAACTTAGCCCATTCACTTACAAACTCTCCACAGCCACTTTCAATTGTAAGGGCAGAGTTAAGAGCTCCAACAGACAGCATGCAGCCCACAAAGCCATTTGCTGGCCTTTGCAGAAAAAATGTCCCAACCTCTTGGGGACAGGAAGAAAGCATAACAGTGGGCACACCTGGGTAAGCACAGCGAGGATGACCCCCGCAACCTGACAGAAACAGATTCTGTACACAGGTTTACTTATCACTCCTAAGCCAGCAAAGCCCAGCAACATCTGTTTCACCAGGGACCTGTAGGTGACTAAAGCCTGGGGCTACCAAATGCGCCGTAAAGAACCTACTTAGAATAGTTTACCTTTGGTCGTCTTTGCCTAGCAGTCCTAGCACTCTCAAGAGCTGGATCTGTAGCCACGGGGCTGGCACGCTGTGGTAACTGAAGTCCACTGGGAGCTTTCCTCCTACCACTTGCTTTAAGATAGTGACAAAACTCCCAGTCAGGTCTTTATATCCAGATGAATTCTCCTATATCCAAAAAGGAAGCAACTTTCTGTGAATATAATGTCTTCTCAAATATTAAATACAGCTAGTTGAAATGCCATATAGAAACTTGTAAATTCAAACATGCTCATTTGGAAGTATTTAAGTATTTAACAAAAGAGTGTTTAGTATGTATCATTTCTTCCGTGATGAAACTCCTCTGGCTACCCAATCCAAAAATTGACTCACCCCAGAAATGCCTCCTACTCCCTACTTTTTCTTACGTTTAATCACGTTTCAAAAGTTCTTACAATTACATCTCAGAACACTTAATAGCCAATATTGGCAATTAAGGCAAAAACTAAAAAGAGCTGGCATACCGAAGCACGCAGTAATGCCACTCCTCTGCATGAAAATCAAGTTTTGTTGCCAGTCTCTGCACATAGACTTGATGTGAATCAGTTAAATTCAGTCTCGGGCAAGGAGCACAGCCAAGGCTTTATAAATGTTCAAAGCCCCCAAATCAGTGAGCTGTCAATCAAGAATTAATTACCCAGATAGTATGTAAGTACATTTCTATTTCTGAATGAGTGCCCTGACTATCTATCTGACTAATCCCTTAAACTGGAAAAATTAAATATATGCTCCCTAAAACGAATATTAGATTCTTCCTTGTAATTTTTATTATGTATCAAGGGCAACATTTCAGAAGAAAAATAATAGCACCTTCAAACTTTTGTAAATGTTAGAGGGAAAATAAGATTTACTATTAAATACCTACTTTTATTCCATACTATTTTGGAACAAACTGACTAAAAGAGAAGACAGGTTTTGGTTCTATAAGCTTAAGACTTGACTAGCATGTTTTCCTTCATTATAGTGTACATGAAACCACTCAGGAAGACATACTTTTGAAGAGAAAAGGCTTCACACAATACACTGAAACCAAATTAGTATAAAGCCACCATCACCATTTAGAAATTTTTTTTAATTATACATATATATATATATTTGGTACAGGGTCTCACTACGCAGCTCAGACCCACAGTGATCCTCCTGTCTTCAGCCTCCCCAGTGCTGGGATGACAGCCATGCGCCACCACGCCCGGTCTCAGTGGCCAGCTCAGTGTGCCCAGGGCAGAGCCATCGTGGCATGTGGCACCAGGGAGTGAACCCCAGTCCCTGCACTTGCCCAAGCAGCACTCAGTCCAATGAGCTATCGCGCCAGCCCTAGAGAAATCCTTCCCCTCCCACCCAGTCCTCTTTCCTCACCTACCCCAGTGTGGACGGATGGAGCCAACACTGCAGTCTACACTGGGGCGCCCCTTATATGAAAAATCTGAAGGCATCTTTACAATTCTAATTCTATAACATTCCGATAAGCCCACATAACAACTAGCAAAAATTACTATTAAAAATCAATACTGGGGCCGGGGAAATGACTCAGTAGAATAAGTGCTTGCCTAGCAAGCACAAGGTCCTGAGTTCAATCCCCGGTTCCGCAAAAAAAAAAAAAAAAAAATAGTAACAGCATCAAATGTTAAGTAAGCCTTTACTGAAATTTAATTCCATAACTATACTTCCCTACCGGCCAGTTCTCAGGGCTTGCTGTGATTTTCACCTTACCTTAATCATCCTGAGATATATATGCAAAGAAGCAGCCATCACCCCCACATCTCTGTCACAGAGTGCTTTCCGAAACTTGATGTGGATGTGCTGCACTTGGTTAGGGGCAATGAGATGGAACTTGTACAGCGCCAGGACAGCTTTTCTGCGTACAATCTCCCTAAGGGCAAAAGGTAAAATCTAAGTAAGATAATCCAAGTCTCTAGGCATTTGGTTTGGAGACTATGATCCAGATGATTTAAAAATCTGAGCTACAACAATCTGAAAAGCAACAGAGAAGAATATATTTAATATTAAATTCTTTTTTCTAATACACTAAACTACAAAAACTACTTATCTCTAGAAGACACGATCTCAAGGTATTTTAACTATGCATGTCATGTCTCTAGTTATGGAATTTTTTAATAACATGCTTGTTGGGGGTCGGGGAGATGGTTCAGTAGGATAAGCGCTTGACTGGCAAATGCAAGGATCTGAGTTCAGTCCCCGGTTCTGCCAA
>NDGN011486717.1:0-10665 GCA_002564285.1 Tympanoctomys barrerae
TCTTTGCAATGGAATGGCACCATGCTTCCCTTGTTCCTTGACTCCTGTGTGTCGCCCTGCTAGTAGCAGGCACTGCAGGCATAATGATCATGCCCAGCCGTTCAGAACCCCAGTGTAGATCCTGGGAAGGAGCTTTTTTGTCCTTCTCTATCACTGTTTCAGAAACAACTCCTGGTGTTCAGAAAGCAAGCCTATCCTACTTGTGGCAAGAAACTGGCCTACAGCAACAGCCCCCAGTTCCTGTAGAGCTGCTGCGCTGACTCCAAAACATGTGTGTGGACCATGAAAACTCACTTCAGATATCAAAGAGGGGTGCAATAAAGATGGCTTTTAGAATAGCCCTCAGTGTGCACAGGGAGGGCTCCTGATCCTGCACTAGTGACTTCCACTTCCACGGTGAGGGGCTCAGGGAGGTGGGCTGGAGATGCTGAAGAAGTTGTAGCCCCATGGGAGTTACTGGGAAGGTAATTCGTTATTGCTTTATTAGTCCCAGGGTGCAGGACATAATGCCGCAGGAACTGGCGTGCACGCACACCATGACTTGTTCCCCTTCGTCCCCTTCGTGCCCTCCTCCACACCCTACCTGTGTGCTGATCCTCCTTTTCTCAGTACTTTTGGAGTGCAGGCTTGCATTCTTGGTGCACAGCGGCACACGTGCAGGACGCGTCTCCCTGTCTCCTTCTCTGCCTGGCCTCCCCCCACCATCCCCCTGTCTTGAGCTCCTTCACCCCTGGATCATCTTGCACCCACTTTCTACTATCTTTCATTTCACTTTGTATTTTTGCTCTAGGTATCTCATGTAGAGAAGCCATGTGGCATTTAAACTGTGCATCTGATTTGTTTCTCTGAACTTCCCGCTCTCAAGTACATTCATGTCCCTACAAATGACTCAGAGTCTCTCTCTTCAGCGCAGAGGTACTCCGTGGGGTGTAAACCCCACATTTTATTACTCTTCTGTCTGCTGAGGGACGTAGGGGCCACATTCAGAATCCAGCGATTCTGTGTGCTGACTCAGTGATGCCGTGTCTCAGCGTCTTCATGAAGATATCATGCTTCAGAGACACACGTGTCCACCCGTGTTTATGCCGACACAATCAAGACAGTGCGTTCGGGCAGCACTGTCAAGTGGGAGGTGTCTGCCAGTGGCCATAAACGTTGTTAACTTTGCTTTCAGATGAGGATTGGGCTGCATTCTGGATCGGTGTTTGCTGGAGTCGTCGGAGTGAAAATGCCCCGCTACTGCCTTTTTGGAAACAATGTCACTCTGGCTAACAAATTCGAGTCCTGCAGTGTGCCGCGGAAAATCAATGTCAGCCCAACAACCTACAGGTACTGACGGCATTGAACCCCTGAGATCTGTTGTTCTCATTGTCACATGCTTGCCATTTTTCTCTGGTGATCTCATTCATTCTCCATAGGTCTTGTCTTAGGGGACCTCAAAGGGAAGAAAAAAAAAAGCAATAATTTTATAATTCTCACTTTACTTTTTTAAGATCCTTATGAGTCTTATGACATATTTGTAGCACAATGGTGATTCTTAACAGATGTCACATCTTTTTCCCTACCTTTTCTTTAGCAATCATTTATTAATGACCTTAGGGTGTTACTGGGTGCCCTGCTATCAGCTGTTGTACAGCACTAAAATTCCAGCACAAGCCACCCAGAGTTAGCATACCTACAATCATGAGTTACGGGGCACAGTCGCCGGGAAGGCTTCCTTCAGGTAGGGCTTGACACACGTTGTGGACCAAACGGCTATGGATTCTGTGGCTTCCAAGACCTCCCAAGGCAAACAGTTGCGCTAGTGTGACCCGCAGTAGTCAGGCCAGTGTCACATGTACCTTGCTGTGAAGGTGCACGTGAGGATCGCTGCCTAAGGGATGGCGAGGACCAGGAGGGCTCCAGGCACAGAGCTTCGTCGTCCCCTCCCTCGTGGGCCCACAACACATCACCATCTGACCACGCCATGGGTTCACTGTTCAGAAGACAGTACTACTGAACCCGAGCTTTGGTGTCCAGACTCTAGTTTGGTGATGCAGATGTGACTGATTGACTCATTGGCCTTGCTTTGTCAACACCTCTGTCCTCTACTGGGGTCAGGCTAACCCGAAGCCTCAGCATTCAATACCATGATTGATTTTTCTGGGATCCGTTCTTCATCCACCCATAAATTCAGAGGTGACCCAAAGAACTCATGAAAAGCCAGGATACTTTTATAACCCAGGAGCTCTTCAGAGTTTAAGAAAATTCCTTCCTGTAATTAAGAACAGAACCAATCAAACTCCTTCTTATGCCTCTGCATTGGGCAAGTAGAAGACCAGCAGAGCATTCAATATTGTTCCTTGTGTTTTACAGTCTTACAGGCTAGTGCCAGATCTCCACCACTAAGACAGGCGCTCTGACTCCTTTGATACCATTTTGCCTGTCTCTTAACAACATGCAGTGGACAACCTAAGTCACTAAAATCCTCGATTATGGTATCACTTGTCTACCTTGAACCACTCAAGTAGAAGTCTATTTACGGTATAAATTTTGTCACATTAAAAAATATTAATGGGGGCTGGAGAGACAGTTCAGCAGTCCAGGCACCTGCCTGGCCAGTGCAAGGACCAGAGTTCAGTCCCTGGTGCTGCATGCCACGCTGGCCCTGAAACCAGGGGTGGTGGCGCAAGCCTGTAATTCCAGTGCTGGGGAGGCTGAGACCGGACTATCACTACAAATCTGAACTGTGTAGTGAGATCCTGCATCCAATAAATAAGTCAATAAAATTTTAAAACAATATTAATGGAAACCTTTGAATAATAAAATCATCCTCCAGGTTCCCATGGTAGATAAATTAACTTCCCTGTTCTTTAAGATAACTCTTTGGAGCGCCTTCTTTCCCCTGAAAGTTGCCTCAGCTTTCCAGCCCACCAGCTGATGATTTTGCTGTGCGTGTCACAGAGAAATGGAGCAGAAACAAGAACCATGGTGGCGACCCCAGTGCTGTGTCCTGGCTTTGCTTCTGTT
This sequence comes from Tympanoctomys barrerae, assembly GCA_002564285.1. Taxonomy (NCBI): domain Eukaryota; kingdom Metazoa; phylum Chordata; class Mammalia; order Rodentia; family Octodontidae; genus Tympanoctomys; species Tympanoctomys barrerae. The sequence continues at coordinate 3,010 of NDGN011486717.1, forward strand.
GCACTGGGCCAGCAGCTCTGCTTGATCGAGGTCATCCATGGACCTGGCTGAGGTCGGGGTCACTGCCGCCCCTCTTCCATGGCCTGTCAGTTGCAGTGGAACAGACTAAGCAGGGCATCCTTCCTGTCACTGGCTTCTCACTCAGGTCTCCGGGTTGCTTTCCTTCTTGGCTGTCACTTTATCCCAGTGGCACCATCTGAGAGTCCACTGGCTCGGCTCCTTCTCCACCACACATGGGAACGTTGCAGTGACAGCGCTGCCGCGTTTCTGTGGCTTTCTTAGAAGGTTGTCTTGCTGGGGAAGCAGGTGCATACCTGTAGCTCCAGCCCTCCAGGAAGCTGAGGCAGGAGGACCGCTTCCACCCAGGAGCTCAAGGGTAGCCTCAGCAGCACAACAAGGTTGTGTCCCAAGAAAAGCAGGTTGATGAAGTTAAATTTAAAAATTGACTTTCATGTTCTCACTAAAAAAACTTCCCTTGCTCATTCCGCAAGTCTCCACAGAGCCCCAGTTCATCACTACCTGAGGCAAAGTTCCTCAGGCCTGAGTCGTACATGAGCATGCCTACTGCTCCTCCTCACTCTCCACCTGTGCCTGGGACGCCTATCCAGAGGCGCTGAGCCCCCCTCCCGGTGCTCTGGCCCCAGCCGCCATGCCCTCACCTTCCCGAGCTAGCACCGGGTCACCCCCTGCGCTCTTCACAAGGACGTTGGTGCTGGGGTGGCCAGCGTCCACCCTCTTACATGCATCTGAATCACACTGTCCCTTCCCCTTCACACAGGCAGTGCTTGTGCTTTATCCAAAGGACAAGAAATACCTAGTGTGCTTCATTTAGACAATAAATCAACACTATAAAGTACTATTCACAACAGGAAGCAAGAGAAAAATAGGCTTCTACCACTCCATATGTCGATGTCTTTCTATGATTTACTTTGTCGTCCTTTGTTATTGCGGTACCAGGGATCAAACTCAGGACCTTGTGCTTGCCAGACAAGCATTTATTCCACGGAGCTGTCTCCCCAGCCCTCTATGATTTACTTTGAATCTTTTCACTGTTATGTTTTATGATTATTTTAAGTTGATGAAGCATTGATCCAATTCACATGAGCCTCTCTCATTCACTCTGAGAATTCCTCTTGGGGTGGCTTGCTAGGGAATGGTTTTTGAGGAACGAGAAATGAAAGAAAGAACCTCACATTTTCAGCCAATATCCATGGTATCAACCTATGCCCGCTCTGGCAGGCTTCAGGCCCTGAAGAAACTGTTTCAACTCTAGGTTTCCAAGCCAGGGCTCCTCAGCTGTAGCTCATCACTATGCGTGTCGGCTGTCGATGCTGCATAATACAATCGAGGAGCAGAAGAAAGCCACAGTCCGCTGTCTACCCGTGGCGAGTGAGAGTATGTTCACCAAATTCCTTGCCTCCTAAACGGTAGCCACTCCAGAATACTGATGTTTGTAACAAAGCCACAATGTTCATCTGTTTTAATTTGCAGATGACACTTTAATTGATACATTCGGTAAAGATTAGTGACAGGAACACTCACATGGATTATTTCACTCAGAGACAGCTTCCTGGAGTGCTTCTGTTCAGCTTGTTTCTTCAGTACTTAGGAAATCATGACCGAACCAAAACACAAGTCTGCCCCACCCCTCACCAGCTGTGTCACTTACGCATGACCCCATGGCTGGTAAATGGCGGGCGAGTTCTGCTGGGGCAGAGCTGATAAGTAATTTTCTCAGAAGCTGGTCTAGAACTCAGGGTTCTTCAATGTTTTTATCGCTGGCCTGAATAGTAGATTACACAGAATCCTTGCTAAGTTCAAATTTGATAGAAAGCTAGGAAAGCAAACGAGAAACAGAATCAGTAGCTTAATCAGTAAGATTGAATGCAAACGAGTTTAGCTTTAATGGACAAGTAGTGAGTAACAAGCAGTGAGGGTGGATAGAGATGAGTTTTAGAACAGAAATGCCACAAATATGTACTAAAACAGTCAGTCGAGCCCAAATATGTACAATAAAGTCTCATACAAACTTCCATTGAAAAATCCAAATATCATTTTCACACCATTTTTCTTTCATAAATTTTTACCCATAGCTTCTTCTTTGTGTTATGCATGGAATTTGTAAATTGATAAATGGCCAATCACTGACCTCTTTCAATTTAGAAAGCTTTACTCAATTGCATTAGAAGCACGTGTGGGATTTGTTATCACTGGACTATTGCCAGATCAGTGGGGGCATTTTATTTTTGTTATTTTAAAAATATTGTGCATTTTACTGTTGTTTCAACTCTTTGTGTAGCATTTTGCAACTACTAATGCCAGCTCGTGGACCTGATCACATGGCAGCGCGTGCTGCTGCCTTATGTCCCTTTCTCGTCTTTTTTTTGTTAGGGAAGGGTCTCCAGGTTGTTCATGGTCTTACTACAGGATCAAACTCCTCCTACTAGCTGGGATTACAGGCGTGCAACGCCACGCCCGGTCTTAATTGCAGTCTAAACGCGCCCCGCGGGCGGGGCCAGCACAGCAGGTCCAGGGATCGAACCCAGGCCCCTGCACCTGCTTGCAGACGCTTCAATCCTCTGAGCTATTTGGCAGGCTCTATCCCTTTCTTTTCCTAAGTAATCATTTCTGTTAATATGAAACTCTGATCTTCTTTATTTTAATCTTTTCAGGTTACTCAAAGACTGCCCTGGCTTTGTGTTTACCCCGCGGTCCAGGGAGGACCTCCCGCCCAACTTTCCCAGCGAAATCCCTGGAGTCTGCCATTTCCTGGATTCGTACCATCGAGGCGCACACTCTGAGCAGTGGTTCCGAAGAGCAGACAGTGAGGACGGCAACGCGAACTTCCTAGGCAAAGCCTCCGGCGTCGATTAGCGCGAGCACGCCTGTTGGCCAGTCTGCGGGGTCGGCCTCCTTCGCGGAGGGCAGAACCTCGGAGAGCACTTTAGGACGACCCAGGGCAGCGAGCCGCAGGGTGCCCTTTCTCCCCATAAGGCGACAGAAACCTCTTCCCTTCAGTACTGCAGCTCTTCTGCTTAAGAGAACCTCAGAACGCGACTTTAGGGGGGCAGAGTCCATTCTGTGACGCCGCTTCCTGCCTGCACGCAGCATCAGCCCCTGTCGTGCATCAGGCTGGCGCGTCTGCGAGAGGTGGCCGGCCGGCCACGGGGTCCTGCCCGGTGGCCGCACCTTCCTGAAATACAGTCCTCCTAGAGAAGCTTCGGAACAGAACCCGCCGCCCCAGGCACCGGCGGGCCCCGCCTCAACCCCACCGCGCCCTGTACCCGCCCTTAGCTGCTAGCGAAGGTCGGACAGGCCTCCAAGCTAGGTTTCTCTTTGTTGCCTCTATCTGTTCTTTGCTTCCTTCGTTTTTAGAAAATAAGCAGCGAGAGGTTAGATGCAATACAATATGAAGTGCTACTTCCGTAAATGTCAAATAATGTCATCAGTTTAAAAGTTAAAAATATTCTACACAAAGCATTATGTCATAAAATCAGTGTACTCTTCAGCTGACATTTATCATTTTTTATTCTGCACGTGGTAAAGCCTGTTGCAGTTGACATTAGGAATTTAATTCCTATTCTTCACTTAGGTATCATAATTGTAAAAATATTCAGGATACAAAGGGCTTATGGACTATGTTTAAATGCATTAATATTCTAATTTAATTTAGCCAGAGGGAAAATGGGGTTAAAGCATCCAATCAGGAAACTTGTCATACATCAGAACAGAAAAGCCTTCATATATGTTTGCACATGGACACACACACTCACACATGCACACACATACACACGCACATGCACACAGAAAATAATTGGGACCTTTAGCAAATATTTTCAGTTGCCATTCTGAGCCACGTAAAATTTCTAAAAAAATTAATTCTCGAAGTGGAACATAAGACCTTTTCTTTACCAGTTTTTGATAGCTTCTTTTTCTCAAGTACTTGTGCTGAACATTGTCATGTGTGTGTTTAGGTCCTAGGAATCAAGATTCTGTATTGCTGAGTAGACACCTGTGAACTGTTTCATTGAAATACCTTCATAATGTCCTCTAGAGAGTTCACTGCTGGTGGTAGAAGTGGAAAACATTTCTGAACATTTTTTCAGGAGCTTGAACTTCTCTCTCTCTCCCTCCTACCCTCCCTCCCTCCCTTTCTCTCCCTTTCTCTCTACCTTTCCCTCACCCCCCCTCCCTTGCTCTCTCCTTCTCTCCCTCCCTTCTTCTCTCTTTCTCTCTCTCTACCTCTCCCTCCCCCTTCCCTCCTTCCCTTTTCCCCCTCTCTCCCTCCCTGTCCCCTTTTCTCCCTCCCTTCTTCCCCCTCTCTCTCCCTTCCTTTTTCCCTCTCTACCTCTTTCTCTCTCCCTCCCTCCTTTCCCCTTCCTCCCTCCCTCCTTTCCCCTTCCTCCCTCCCCCCTCCCCCCACCTGCTGTTTCCTTGCTTGGCACCTGGGGCTTTGCACAGCTGAGCTGCAACTTCAGCCCTGAAGTCTGAACTTTTATGTTTAATGATGTCAGTCTAAGTTCTCCATAAAATTTTAAGAGTTTACTTAGTTTCATTTGGGAAATGCTTTGATTTTTAAAAGAAATCACATGTAAAATCAAGAGAAAGATGAACATTACGATTTTTAAATCAGTACTAGTGAGAGCACGCATGCGCTGCCTTCTTTGGAGTTCTGTGTCGCATCTCACTTTCAAGTGTGCTTGCCCGTCTCTAGTCCCCCACACTAGCCCGCCATGCCATCAGGACTAGTGATCGCTGCTGACTGGCCTCTGGACCCCCGAGGACACAGATACTACAGTGACGACCATTTATACCAGCAACACATATATCAAAGGATGAGACGTGTTTCATTGAACACCCACCTTGTAACCTGGGTATGCTGTAGCCTTGGGGAAATAGATTTTCATGCCCCCAGTGATAAGAAGTTAACTAAATATTTATGAGGAAAATAAAAATATAAATATGTTTTTGGTGAAGCTGAATTTTATTAGAAGGAAAATAATTGGGAATATAGGATATAGAATGCACATAGAATGTTGTCTTTATCAAATACATTTTTAAGCAGATCCCAACTTAGTAGTAGATTATAATGTAAAAGTAAGTAAATGAGAATTCAGAAGTGGTGCTCGTGGCCAGGCTGAGCGCTTGCCTGGCTCGTGTGTGGGGCTGGTTCCCAGCACCTGTCAAACAGAGGGCATCTTCTGGGGGCCTCTGACACATCACCACACACACACACACACACACACACACACACACACACACAGCAAACGGGAAATGGATGTAATCCAGGCAGAGAAGCTGTGAGAACTCCTTGTACCATTCCGGCACCTTGTCTATAATTTTGGCATTTTAGCTAAATAAGAATTATGAACAAATTGTACTTTCCTGGAGAAATTGTGACGTCTGTGACAGGTTCCCTAGAATACCCTACAAAGTCCCACAAACTATGAAAAGTGAAAATAAAAAGCAGTAAACCCAAGTCATTTGTGTCTATTCCTCCTCCTGCAGTTTCAAACAAGGGAGGTGGCGGATCTTGAAGGACGGAGTCATAAAGATCACATAAAACTTTGAAATTCTAATAAAGCATGCGTGAGAATGGGATGTATTCGTAGGTGATGGTGACTGCGTGCTTCGACTTTGGAGGAAACCGACTCACACTCTGCCCGTGTGATCCTGCCCCAGTTTTCCCTCCCTCCTTTCCTTCCTTGCATCCTGGAGGTCAGGTCTGGGATGTTCCACTGAGCTACATCCCCATCACTCTTTATGTCTTATTTTGATAGTCTCCCTAAGTGGCTCGGGGGCTCTTGGCGGGGTACCCTGCCTCTGCCTCTTGGTGTTGGGATTACCAGTGCGTGTGCCATTGTGCTTGGTGGCACCCTGAGCAGGCAGCTGGGGAAACGAGCACTGGGCTTTTGGGTGAATCTCAAGGCCACTGGCCTGCAGATGCTCGTACAAGACAGGGAGCACTCTTGTGCTCAGGCTGTCCGCCTTCCGAATGCCTTCCTCTCAGAGTACTGGCCATGTCAAGGAGGACCTGCCCAGGCCGTACCATGCTTGTGAGAGGGCTCAGTGCGATGCAGCGCCCCTCAGTGGGCGCACAGGTGAAGGAGTGATGCACACGCCTTGCCTCCCGAGGACAAGGGGGAGACAAGGGGGGTGGGGCTCCCCGGGACATCACCCAGTGCGCAAAGCCACAGTCCAGTCTGAGATTATATAATAGTTTTCAATTTTTATTGTGTTTTGAGTTGGCATATATTCAACTCACTGTAGCATTTCCAGAAAAGAATTCGCGGGATGACCGCAGTAGGGCTCAACCATGTGCCTGACCTGAATGAATTATTGTTAAGAAGTGACAACCTCTTTTTTGCATACTCTGTTAGAGCAGCTTGCTAGGTTCCGCTAACAACAATCTATGGTAACTTATCAAAAGAAAAAGTTTCTTTTAGCTCATATTCTTGCAGGTTTTGGTCTGTGTTTAGCAGGACCTGTGAGTGTAGTGCCCTCCTGTGTGCTGTGGGTGGTGGCTGCATGTCACAGCACTGTGCTCAGAAAACCAAGAGGACAGTGGGGTCCAGAACCCCCGTGGCCTGGCTTTCTCACCCTGCCCCACAACCTTCCACACTGGTACCTCCACCCCGCAGGCCACTGGTTCCAGATCCAAATGACCTCCTTTCACTGAGCAGTACAAACGCATTTGTTTCACCTAGCTGTGCACTTTGATGCCAACTTACTATTTTCTAATGGCACCTGGATAGCTGGACAGAGCAGGCCTTCACTGGCTCAGGAACGGAGACAGTGTGTGGAGAGGTAAGCGAGGACTCACAGAGGTGCACCGCACTCCGGAGAGGAGGACTCCAGGGAGGAGGACTCCAGCGAGGAGGACTTCCGGTCTGCCCCGGGAGAGAAGCTCAGGGCTACAGACACAACATGGAAGTGGAATTCCACACAGCCACACAGGTTAAACACTTGGTCAAAAGAGAACACAAGCCTGACATGTTCAAGCGAGAGCTACGTACCGCACTTGTCATGGTACCTGGAGTCACAGCGGCCTTGGTGACCTTGCTGGGAAGGGCAGGGTCACTCCTGCTGTGAGTCTAAGAGTCTAGGCCCTCCCTGCGGTGGGAGGAGTCAGTCCCCTTATAGGAAATGCAGGAATAGTGCAGGGGACTCTCTTGCAGCATGTTTATGCATTTCTTCATTTCCCTGGATTATCCATGTTTCCCCGTTTGCTCTGTCTTTGTGTGTAGCCCTTGTTGTTAAATTCAGCTTCCTTCTGCTCTTAGTATGCCAGGTTCTAGATTTTATTTTTCCTCCTAGCACTAGGGATTTAGCCCATGGTCTCGTGCGTGCTGGGCACATACTCTTGCACTGAGCCACACCCCTGGCCCCTGGATTTCAAATTCCTCATGAAGAGCTGCTCCGCTGAAAAGTTTTCTTTTATTCCATTGATGACAGGCACCCAGGGGCACTAGCTTTAAGCCAGGCTCAGGGCTGCACATTTTAGTGCCACTTGCATTTATCTTAAAGCAGCTCTGCCTTCGGCCATGTGCATCCGGCTGGTCCACAGAATCCCCACACTTTTACTTTATTTTATTTTGCCTTAATTTTATTGATAAACAAATAGCAATGAGACAGTTTCAAATCAAATCGGTAGGA
>NDGN011486720.1:0-12376 GCA_002564285.1 Tympanoctomys barrerae
AAGTTCTCTAAAGAAGATAAAGAGAACATTGTGTCAGTGTATAAAAGGAGAAATTGTCACATATGTTTCCAGTTATAAGAATCTTGCATAACTTTCTGGGAGTCTCAATAGAATATCCTTTGGTCATTCTTAAGAGTCTGAGACTTTTGATTTTAGGGTGGGTAACCAGGAATAAATCAATACAGAAAGAAAGAGCTTTCTTTTTATATAATCTTCACACTTTCCAAGTGCCTCCTTTAAAAAGGTTCAGAAAAACCTTACCATTCATGCCTTTTAGTCTCTTGTTTCTCAATAAAAAGAGTAAATTATACTCACTGGTTTAAATGCTGCTATATTTCATAAAAGAAGTATATGATTGTAATATCACATGTGAAGAAAATTTTGTGTGAGATCTTTACCTCTTTTCCTAGAATTAAGAAGTGGTTGGTTAGCTAGGATTCTTGACTTCAAATACCAGATTCGTCCGTAACTTGAGCCTCATAGCCTCCTTAAAGCAAATACTCTTATAACTGTCATCTTCAGTAGTCGTTTAGTGCCTAGAGTGTGTTCTCATTTATTAAGAAGTGATGAAAAGGATTTTACTTTTGCATGCATCACACTGAGCAACCAACATTTTAGTGAGGGATAAAACAAGGAATTTATTTCTATAGCGAGCTAACAGTTTTATTTGGGATAAAGCAAATAGTGGATAGAACATGAAAATGGGCCTCTCTGATCTCAGCAGGAAATAATATTTGCAGAAATGATAGAGGATATAGTGGCCTCTTGGAAAATGTTGGCAGAGGACTGGGCCTCCCTTCTGCCAGAGGACTTAAGCTAAGTGATCATAAATGTGCCTGTCCAGGCAAAAAAAAATTCTTAGAACAGAAAGACGCCATTCTTTAGGTCAGACCAGCTTCAGAACTTGATCCATTCACATAATTCTTCTCTGCTTTAGTTTGATTGTTGGAAAATTGGACTTTACTTATGCCATGAGAAAGCTGTTAAGAGGATAGAGGTAGCTTTATACTGTGCATGCTTCCTAGTGCCCATGAAGATTTAAAAATCATAATAACAAAAATTAGAAGCTTCAGGATGATGTCCTTGTTCTGTGAGTGGCTCAGTTTAGCTGGGATGGGGTCTGGGTATTTTTGCTTAAATAGGAAAGTGTTTCCCTCCTTTCAACCATCACCTCCTTTACTATAAAGCAATAAGGCTTCTCTTGTGTTTGGAACCTCCTGCTATGATGCACTGTGAGTTAAGAGGATCAGCAGAAATGGCAGTGCTTCATGCAAAGTAATAGCAGCAGACGCCCAGGCACCAATGCACATTGGACTGTAAGATCCACATGGGCCACTGGGCACAGGATCTAATGGCTGGAAACCCAGCACGTGGGAAGCTGAGGCACGAGGGTTGTTGTCTTAGTTACTTTAAAATCATTGCTGAGACCAAAATAGCCAACATCCAAAGTTAAAAGAGGAAAGGTTTATTTGGCTCACAGTTTGTAGAGTTTTTGTCATTAATCGTCTGGCTCCAAGCCAGGGTGGCTTGGCCAAGGGCCATTACATATAAGAACAGTTCATGGTGCCCAACAAGATAGCAAAAGCAATAAGGGAGGAGAGATAAACCTCTGTTTCATTTTGTTTTACTTTGCTTTGCTTTGTTTTGTTTGTCTTTTTGAGACAGGCTTTCACTATCCAGTTCAGGCAGGCCTCAAACTCACAGCAGTTCTCCTGTCTCAGCCCCCCAAGTGCTGGGATTACAGGAATGCACTGCTCTATCTGGTGAGGCAAGCCTCTTTCTGTCCCTTATAGTGTATGTAGACTACTACTCTAGGATGGGCATAGCACTCTCACCCTTAATCCTAGCCGGATTTATGCCGAATCTTTCAGTGGACAGATTTACTAATCATAGACCATTGATCCCAGAACCACACGCTCTAGGTAGAGTCTCTTCTGAAAAGCTCCCCCCATGACTGTATGAGGTTTTGGGAGAACCTCTACACACAAACCTTAATGGTGGTCATGAGCTTGAGGCCAGCCTGAGATGCATATTTCAAGGCCACTCTGAACTACGGAGTGAAACTATCTCAAAAACAAGCAAAAATCAAAAAATAAACACAACAACAACAAAATCTATCAAGGCAGGTGCCTTTGTCTGCTTTCCTCATTGTAAATATCTACAGAACTTTGAGTGGGTAGATGCTCAATAAGTATTTGTTGAAAATATAAATCAATATGAAACAACAGGGTTTATTCTTCATCTTTCCTGTCTGCTGTTTTCAACTAAGAGATTCCCAGCATTCTAGAACTTTCCTAGTCTTGGTCTTTTTCTTTAAAATATTCACCTTGTTAGTCTCCGATTCCCCCTCATTCAGAGGTTTTGCTAACATAAGCAATTGTTAACCATTAATAATAACTTAATAACTTAGGAAAGGGACTATTTCTTTGGGCTAAAAATATTGTTCCTGTCCTCCAGATTAAAATAGATTTTGAGAAAAGATGGTAGCAGTTTGGAATTGGTGAAGAAGAAGAAGGTGGAGAAAATGATTATGTGGGAGTGTATTAGCTACTAATTGGGGCCTGTCCTAGTTAAACCTGGCTAAGGAGGAAATATGGGCATTGTTATCTGGATGTTCCTTAAATCTTGATCATCACATTGACTATAGCCAGGCAGGGTTAGTTTGACTGAGAAAGCTGATTGTATGGCTAAGCCCTGAGTCACTGAGGGGGAGGTCAGCCGGCAGAGCTGGGACTTGCCTGCTTGCAGTATACCATAGAACCCATTAGAATCAACTGGAGGGAGGGCTTGGACTTTGTCTCATGAGTTCAGGATTCAGCGGGTCTCCAGGTGAGGCCTGATTTATATTTTTACTAGACTGGAAGAGTTTGACATTGCTGGTTGAAAGACCAAATTTTGAGAATCATTACAATAGAGAATGTGCAAGAAGACAATATCCAAACTTCTCTGCGGTCTTTAATTTAGTGTAATGTCTGCCACAGGTTATGTAAGGTTGTGTTCAGTGGCACACAAAAAGCTCTCAGCTACCTTACTAAGCTCCATTTGACAGAGCAAAATCACACAAAAAAGAAAAACTTAAAATTGCTCCATTTTCTAGAAAAATGCATTTGAATTTCACAACTGCAATCAGCTGAAACAGCAGAGGCCGGAGGGTTCTCCAGGTCTTCATGAAGCGCCTCACTAAGTCATACAGACGTGTTACTTAATCCCTGCCCTGGACAGCACCTCTGAGAACAAATAGCCCAGTACAGGACCTTGCACACGTATACAGTTTGTGGCTTCCACGTCAGGGAGCTGGAGTGCTGGGACAGATAACTTGTAAATCACAAAGCAGAGCAAAGAACAAGGTGCTTTTAATCAAGTGTCCCACAGTGCGAGCTATGTTTAATTGAATCCACGTGGTTAGAAAGTGGGCACAAGGGCTCAAAGTATGTAGACATCAGCTTTATTTTTATGCTTCTAGAGACTTAAAAACAAAATAATCATGAAAAGAGCCCTTAAGAGGCTCCTAAGACTCCGTCACAGCAGATTGAAATCTGTGTGTGTACATGCACACAACTTCTGTCATTAAATTATGACAACTATAGCACAAATACTTTTGAAAAACAGAAGAGAACAGGGCTGGGGGATAATCTTAGAGCATTTGCCAGGCGTGTGGGAGGCCCTGGGTTCAATCTCCAGCACTATAAGAAAAAAAAAGGAAGAGAAAGAACAGTTTCTACTATCCTACCTTGCTAAGGTAACTGTGAAATCCATTATCTTCCGTATGGTTTTAAGGAGTGTCCTCAGATTTAAATACATTTCAAAACTTGTATAATAGTCCAGTGACTAGGATCGTAGTCTTTGGGGCCAGATACACATGCCTGGGAGTAGACATTTGCAGCCTCGAGTTTGGTGTTTGTCAATTGGGATGATCTATCTGACTCACGGAGCACCAGGCCAAGCAAATGCAAACTCACAGCACTTTTTATTAAAACAACTGTCAACTTTTTACAATGCTAATAGTGGGGAAATTCTTGTTCTTTTAAAAAAAATTTATCGGTACATATTTGTCATGCATATTGATCACATTCGCCATAGGGAATTGTACCAGTATACAATATACCTCAGTTATTTTTTCTTCTTCATTGCCCCTTCCTTCAATCTTTCTTCCCTTCCCCATCTAAAAGCTCTGTTTCTATTTTTTCCCCTTCCACTCTTTCTTTTTCCTTCCTTCCCGTCCCCCTTTTCCCTCTCTTAGGTGAAAGAAGCCAGCTCCCCCACAAGGGAGAAGGTTTGTATTAGTCCATTTATATAAAATTATAGAAAATGAGAACTGATCTACAATGACAGAAAGCAAATTAACAATTACCTGGAGGAAGAAGGAATGCATTTCAAAGGGACAAGTAGAAGCTTTGTGATTGCAGTGATGGTTTTAGGTGTATATTCATGCATGAAAACTTTTGCTTTTGTATACTTAAAAATGTGTAGTTTCAGCTGATCATAGTGGCATATGCCTGTAATCCTAGCCCTCTGGGAGGCTGGTGCAGGAGGATCACAAATTGGAACCCCCACTAGGCAAGTTAGTGAGTTAGCCAGACTGTGTCAAAAATAATTTTTTAAAAATTTAAGAACTGGGGATGTAGCTCAGTTGGAAGGCCTTGGGTTCAATCCCCAGTACCACAAAAGAGCAGTTTATTACCCATTGATTAGACCTCAGTAACTCAGTTGAAAAGAAAATATATTTCCTATAAGTAGCATGTAGTTTTTTAAAAGGTTGTTAGCCTTGTCTTTCCACTGAAGAATGTAATCTTCTGTATTTATTGTAGTCACCAGCAGATTTTAGATGGATATACTGTTTTCAGTCATACAATGTTTTCTTTTGCTGTTTTTCTCACCTGTCTCCTATTTTCATGGGTATTAGAACAATGCCTGCTTGGTTTGCTGGGTTGCTAATACTATTCATATTTTTACTGTTTCCCAGACAATGCAAGGACTTGAACACACATGACTCATTTACCGCTTCCACCTTTTGTGTTGATATTGATATGTATTTTAAATCTACAAGTGTTTGAAACTTCACACTGTACCATTATTGTATTTTTTCTTTTGCAGTGCCGGTGATTGAACGCAGGACCCTGCGCTTGCCAAGCAAGCGCTTATTCTACTGAGCTATCTCCCAGCCCCATTATTGTATTTCTCTGGTACAGTTGTTATCATTCAGGTTTACTGTGGTGGTGCTTCGTGGTGTTTCTCTGCTTCCATCTGGAGAAGTTTCCTTTCTGCCTGAAGAACTTGCTTTACTATGCATTTTAATGTGGCTCCGATGATAATATATTTTCTGTTTTTGTGTATCTGACAGAATACTTCTGCCTTATCTACTGAGGCTATTCTCATTGGGTAGAAAATTCTAGGTGGGTAATTGTTTTCTTTTAGTGCTTTGAAATTGTTGCATTGGCTTTTGGATTTCACTTTTTGATTAATTAGTACACTGTGAAGATAAAGTGTCTTTTCCTTGGATATTTAAAATTCTATTTGATTTTTAACAATTTTATTATAATATGTCTAGGTTTAGTTTCCTCAGTTTTTTCTGATGGGGACATTTGTTATAGGGCTTTCCGTATCTTTACCTTTGGCATTTTTATCAACACTGCTGTAGTGTCACTTCTACTGTTTTGTCTCACTTCCTCTTTTGGAACTTTATTTACATACATTAAATCTGCAACTTCATGTTTCAACATGCATGTCTGGAGAAACCCTTTTACTGTATATTGAAAGTTACAACTGGAAAATAAACCACCCAAACCTTACACATGCCCCTTTAGCTGATCATGCTGCTGTGTCAGTGGGCAGCGATTATGCTAAGAGAGAACTAATGTATGTGATGGTACCTGAGGGTGAAGGACAGGAAATGTCTTCAGGGCACTGAGGACATTGAGTCATCCTCTTTTAGACCTGCTGCTAGAACCCTCCAACCCTTAAGATATCAAACAAAGATTTCTCTTTCTTAAGAGGAATTTTCCAAGTGCAAGGGATTTGGGTCTCTCCTTTGAGGAAGAAACTAAACTTCCATAGCTTGTTAGCTAAGAGGAATACTATAGTCATGTTTCTACCTGTTGAATCAACTTTACAGAAGTTATACATTTATGCAATGTTTATGTAAGAAGAAATGGAAAATATGAGGAAGCCTAAGCTCAAAATGATGTGTTATGGAGCTTTAGATGGAAGAACTTTGAGGAAAATATTTCAGACTTTATTACTCTGACCATGTATGTGCATATATATATATGGCTTTATACCACACAATATATTTATGTACATGTATAATTTGGAACAGCACTCTCTTTGTAGCCTTTTCAATTTAAAAGTGCCTGAAAGTATCTGAGAGTGCATCCCAGAAAAAGCTTTTCATGTGGTGAATTCCAGAGCTGCTCTCCCTGAATTTGCAGATCTCGCCCATGCCCTGCCCCATGACCCAGCCTTTGATAGTTTCATCACCCAGGACCAATTTTTTTATACATACCAAATTTTAAAACTTTGGGTCTTCTTGTACCTTATGTTTGGGGATAACATTCTTTCACTTGTATTTGGAGCTAATCATATCTAGTTCTTAAACAGTGGCTGTTTTGTAAGGTGTAGTTCTAGCATATGCTGTGGGTGCTTCCCTCTCTATGCCACCTATAATGGTCTATCATTATTAGTGGTAGCTTTGTACTTTAGGCCTCACATTTGTTGAGTGTTTCACCATAAGCTGTTAGTTACTAAGCGTAAATCGTACATGTGCTTTAGCCCTCCACTTGATACTGTTGTTTAAAATTTGTCAGTCAGAAAGCCTCAAGTGTCCTCAGCACTCTTTAGGTAAGGATAGACAGGGTTGTGCTCTGGGTCTGTCTTGAAGTCCTTCCAGCCATCTGGGCTGCTTGTCATACCAGCGTGTAGCAAAATGCGTTTCTTTCAGGGGTGACCGCCAGAGAGGAGTCTGAGGGGCCATGTGGCTCCTAGCATAGCTGCTGCTGTGGATTGTGGCGCTGATCGTTCCACTTGGAAATTCTCACATAACTTTGTCAGATCTGGAAAGGTGCCCAGGAGCCCGCACGGTCCACAGCCTTCTGTTTACATGCAATAAAACTAAGACCAGCCTCGTTAACCAGCGTGCTTGAACTCCAACAGCTGGCAAGTGGCAAACTTCAAGATTCCTCTTTGTTCTCTTGCTGCAAGTATTATCAAGAAACAGGGAAGCATGATGGGTGAAACACTCCAAGTAGGAATGAGGAAGCCTCGTGGCGAGATGTCACTGATTTTTAAAAAATGTTTGAAATGCATGGTTTTGTTTTCCATCAGGCCTCCTCCTCCTCCTGATTCTCCTGAAATCTGTTTCCAAAGTTTCCTCATCCCTGAAGCCTTCTAAGCATTCCTAGTTTGAATGAGCAGCTCCCTCCTGTTTGCTCACAAGGAAATGTGCACATTCCTCTGTGATAGTACTTATCAAATTATAAAATAATTATCTGTCTCACTTCCTCTCACCACTCCTTGTACTAAGCTTTCTGAGAGCAGCAGCACATCCTCTAGTCCTACTGCTCAGTGTTGGTGAATGAATGAATGAATTAATTAATTAATTAATGAACGAATGAACCACTGCTGTCAGTCTTCCAGTTTTAGCAAATGTTAGGCTGCTTAGGTCATAAAAATTACCCGATGTTGCTAGCTTAAAATGCCATTTTCTAGGCCACAGCACAACAGATGATTCCTCACTGCTGTAGTCAGGCTCAGGAACCTGCACTCTCATTAACTGTCAGATGCTTTGATGCAAATGGTCCAGAGATGGCATGTGGCAAGCTCCATTCTACAATTCATTCCCCAGAGTCTTGGTCCCAAACTGCACGTTGCAGTAATCCATGGGTCTGAGGAAAATATAGTTCTTGTGCTCCTCAGCTCTATTGATAAACGGCAGCCCTTCACCACCATGCTGGCCTCCCAGTATGGATACTGAGCTGTCAAATGAACCCCAAGGCTCCCTTCCAGTCAACTCTGGGAGATAAAAAGGATAACATTTATAGATCTTTTTAAGTTCTTTAGAAACAGGTAACTCGCGTCATTGAGGTAGTATTATCTTGCTATAAATCCAGAATCATGAAACTTCTTTTGGACGTGCCCAAGCTGGTTTGAGACTCAAACACAGAGGGAGGTAGCTGGGCTAAGCACCCTTCGCACACACCCGTCCTTGTATGTACACAGAGCCCGTGTGACCTGTGCCCTGGCTCTGCTCCTATTTGCATATGCAGATTCCCCCTCACTAGAAGTACAGCAAGGGGTGGATTTGGATGCTAGGACACTAAGTGTTCTTTTGAAGCTGTAGTTCCATAGTAGTAACTGATGCTTATGTGATTTTGTAAAATCCCAAATAACATACTCTGCCTGCATGTTATGTTTTATATACACACTTTTTTTTTTCATTTATGTATTTGGTATGCAGCTTGGACTTACAGTGGTCCTCCTGTTTTCAGCCTTCCCAGCCCTGGGATTACAGGCATGCACCATCCCACCCGAACTGTGTTGCAGGCCCAGTGTGTCTCTGGGGTCAGGGCTGGCAAAGCATGCAAGACTGGGGCACCCTGAGGTGGCGAGTGAGACCGGGTGTGGCAGCGCACACCTGTAATCCCAGCACTTGGGAGGCTGTAAACAGGAGGATCGCTATGAATCCAAGCTGTGTAGTGAGACCCTGTAGACCCTGCCCTAAATACATTTTTAAAAAAAGTTTAAAAAATTATGAACTTAATTTCACAGGTGGAAGAACTGAATGAAGTAGTGATTAAACGCTCCTTAAGTGACTGCTAAAGGCTTGTTGGCCCACTGATGCTGTGGTATATTTCCACATACAGAGGGAACCCAACTTTGGGGCTCAGTTTATGATTTTTCTGACTTTACGATGGTGCAAAACTGACGCACATTCAGTAGCACCCATACTTCAGTTTCGAATTGCGATCTTTCCGTGAGCTAGTGCCACACCATGGGTGTGCCCCCTCCCCCCACCGCGCGAGATCCGGCCAGTCACACGATCATGCGGAAAGAGCCAGCGCTCAGTGCATTGTGTTCCTGACCTTGTTCAGTAGGCGGGGCGAACTAAATGTAGTTTTGACTTGTATTATTTTCAAATTATTGTGGGTTTATTAGAATACAGCCACATAGTAGGGGAGCATCTACATACTGTGTTGTACTTCTGGTCAGTTTCTTTCCCTATATCTATAGGTAGTTTATTTTACATACGCATTTCTGTAGGTCAACATAATTCATGGTTTTGTCATTTTAAATGGCAAAATAAATAGTTTTTATGCTAGTATGTATTCAACAGTCCTCCTAGTGCAGGATGCTTTCTTTTTGGTTGTTATCGTGCTATCATATATACAGTTCTAAGATTCATTTCTGCTCCGATTATATTTTTGTTTGCATGAATTCCATCAGGGTATTCTCTCCACAGTCAGGTGGCTACATGCAGGGACAGTGGCAGCTTTGTCATTCTTTCTACACGCTACAACATTATTTTCCAAGACACTGAACCAGTATCCAAACCCACCAGGAGATGGGGCCCGCTGCTTTTCCCACACCTTCACCAGCGTGGAATTTTATGATTGCATCCTATTTCTGCTAGCTTAATATGTGTATACATCTCAAGAGAGCAGTTTTGCTTTCAAATTTTAAGTGATATGAAGAGATTTTTTTTTTCCATGTGGGATAACATGCTGTTTTCAGTTTAAGGACAAAATAATTCACCTCCACATTCTCTTGAGAATCATCTAGCTGTCTTTTATTAAGCCAGATACTAAAGAGTTTCAAAAACAAAAGCACTTTTGTTACTAATTTTTTGTTTTAGAATTGTTCTTTCTCCATAAATACATTATTCATGTTACATTTATTGTATATTATATATTACAAATCAATAAATATTTAATAACTTCTGTTTTAATTTCTAATCTCTATATGTTGATAGAGATAATCAAATAAGCCAAAGTATTTTGGGATCATCTACAGTTTCAAAAATAATTAGGGAATCCTGCAACAAGAAGTTTGAGAACTGCTGCTCTAAATAGCCCTTATTACCTGCACAGATTCTTGTTTCATGGCTAGTGTTTCTCTTTTATTTCTAGTAGCATATTAATAATATATATGTATTTAATATTTTTTTCATTTATTTATTTGGTATAGGGTCTCCCTACACAGCCTGGACTCATAGTGGTCCTCCCGTCTCAGCCTCCCCAGCACTGGGATTACAGATGTACACTACTCCTCCTGGTTTTGGTGACCAGCACAGTATGCCCCGGGGTTCCAGGGCTATCTGGGAATGCAGTACTGGGGATCAAACCCAGGCCCCTGTGCTTTCCAGGCAGGCACCTAGACTGCTGACCTAACTCTCCAGACCAATAATATACTTTTTAAAAATTTATTTCTGGCACTGGGGAGATGGCTCAGTGAAATAAGTGCTTCCCTGGCAAGCACAAGGCCCTGAGTTCAATCCCTGGTTCTGAAAAAAAAAATTATTTCTCCCCAGACATTCTCTTGCTGATTTGAGTTCCTTTTGCTCATATATATTTATTTGTGCATATTAATGTTTCAAACTATTGGTTTTCATTGAGACATTTTCTTTTTCTTTTTCTTTCTTTTTTTTTTTTTTTTTTTTTTGGTGTAGTCTCACTAGGCAGCTTAGACTCATAGTGATCCTCCTGTTTTCAGCTTCCCTAGTGCTGGGATTATAGGCACACATCACATTGACTCTGTCACCGGCTCAGCATGCCTGGGGATGGGGCCAGTACGGCATGTGGTACCAGGGATCAAACCCTGGTCCCTGTGCTTGCCTAAGCAGGCACTAAGTCCACTGAGCTATCTTGCCAGTCCTTCACTGGTGCATTTTCATACATGTATATAGCACACTTGGATCATAGCTGTCCCCCTTAGCCTCTCTTAAACACCCCTCCCCCATCTCTTTCCTCTTGTCTGTCTTCTTTCTATATTCATGATACTTTTTTTTTTTTTTAGATTCTACAAATTATAGAAAACAATACTTGTCATATTGGACAGATTTTTTTTCTTGTCTTTTTCTTTTGTATTTGTGTGTGTACACATGCTTGCATGCTTTAATGGAAATTGAACCCAGGACCTTAGCACCGAGCTGCACACCCACCCCTCTATTTACTTTTTATTTTGAGTTAGAATTCTCACTAAGTCATTATGTTGTCCAGCTTGGGCTCCCTACTCCTGCCTCAGCCTCCCAGAGTACTGGGATTGCAGGCACGTGCCAGCACACCTCACTCATATTTGACAATTTTAAGTGCTAGATTTATCTGCCTTTTGTACAGTTGATTCTATAGGGATGGAAAACAGAGCCGACATTAGGCATTTCTTCAGACCTCAAATTTCAGAGATCAATTGTGTAGCTCTGAGTGAGGAAACTCCAAAGTTGGTAGAGTGGAGCAGAACTGCCAGTTGCCTGTGTTTAAGAAAGACTGGAGAGGAAGAACATTCTGGTTTCATGATTTAAAAAAATATATATATATTTGAGCTCTGATGCTGAACTGTGGATTTTGCTTCAACATGAAAGCCGTTATCTGCTCACCCCACCCCCCTGATCCTCTCAGTGTGACTTGTTTTTCTGGACATTTCTGAGAGTCCCACGTCAGGTGGACCACTCTGGTCTCAGTAGAAAGTGCTCCAGGGTGGTTGTACGACTAAGACACGTGTTCCAGGGAACCGGAAAACAGAAGTTTCTGGCCAGGCCAGTCTTGCCAGTGAAAAGGTCATCCTGAAGGTCAAGAAGGATCAGGAAGGGCCTGGCTCGGTTTTCTCGGCCCTCTGTGACCTACAGCTATCTTCTCAGTAAGCAAATCAATAACTCCAGGTTGTTTTAGTTCCCATGGTACCAAGCACAAGAGGATTGTTCATCATACAGAACTTTTGTTTTGGACAGTGGCTTCATCTGATTTTTGCTTTTATTTATTTATTTTAGTTTTATATATTTGGTAGAGAGTCTCACTACGCAGCTGAGACTTGTGGTGATCCTCCTGTTTGCAGCCTCCCCAGTGTGAGGATTACAGGCGTGCACCACCACGTGTGGTGGTGGTGGGCTCAGTGTGTCCAGGGGCAGGGCTAATGAGGTATGTGGTGCTGGGGATAGAATCGTCTGGTTTTTAAAAAATTGGTGATCTCTAGTTTTAGTTGTCATACTAAGTTTGATACCATTTTGCAGTTACTCTTGACTCTGGAATATTTATACACACACACACACATAATCTACCTATTTTATTTATTTATTTATTTATTTATTTATTTATTTAATTTATTGGCAGAACTGGGGATTGAACTCAGGCCCTTGCGCTTACCAGGGAAGTGTTTATTCCACTGAGCCATC
>NDGN011486730.1:0-21954 GCA_002564285.1 Tympanoctomys barrerae
AGAAGTCGATGATATAAATAAGACCCGGGATTATTAAATTAGCAGAACATTGCCGAATGGAATTAGTGTTTGGAAGGAGACTGAACCATGCGGAGTCTTTGAATGAATGAATGCATGCATGAATGAATGAATGAACCAACCAATGAATCTGGGCCGTATTTTGCTTCCTTCAGATTATCATTGATAATCTTATTTATCATGATGTTGTAACTACTGAATTTTTTTCTGTATGTTTGACCTTTGATCTGCTCATGAGATTTGTAAAGTACTTCTTGCAGAAACCACAGGTTTTGTTCCAGGATATCGGTAGAAATCTTTTTTTTTTTTTTTTTTTAATAAGAATTAGCTTCCTTTCCCAAGCCCATTCCTGCCTGCCTGCCTGCCTGCTTCTCTCTCTCTCTCTCTCTCTCTCTCTCCCTCTCTCTCTCTCTCCTTCTTTTCTTTTTGTAGTATCAGTCCTCTCAACAAGTTAAAGGAATAACTACAAGCTTGGTAGTGAAAAGTCAGCACTTCTTGCCTAGTTTATAATGAAGGATAATTCAGCCATAAAGGAAGGATTCCCAGCTCTAGCCCACATGCTTAGAAGCTTGCACCAAAATGAAACCAGTGACTCATCTGAAGGCAAGTACAGCTCTGGCCATATATGCAGTGTCGGGCAGATGAAAGAACTGCAGGATGATTCCTCTGTGGACCGAGAAGAACAAGAAAGAGGACAGGGCAAATGTCCAGCTGTCTGGCCATAAGTCAGAAGCCAGCAACGGGCAGCACAGTGTTTACATTCCGCAGTGCTTCCCAAGCACACCCAGCACTGCATCCCGCAGTGACGCTGCATGTGCCCCTGACATGTGCTTTTTTTTGTCAGACAGGAGGCGTCCCTGCTCTAGGGCCCTGCACTCTGGGCTCTGCACCGGGAAGTTTCTGGCAGCCTGGCGGAGCTGCCTGGGTTGCTGCAGAAAGTCCCCGGAGCGTGGGGACCGCTGCCACGGCCTGCGCTCTGGGGCCTCTGGTGTCGGGAAAGTCGCTTCTAGCAGGCTCACGGGATCCCATCCAGTTCAATCAGGATTTTGATTTACAGACCCTGCCTCTCTCAAGTAAAGGATAAAGCCAGCAGTCCAGTCCCACCAAGCACTGCGGTAGAGTGAGCAACAGCAGCAGACAATGAGGAAGAGCCAGAGCTTGCCCGCAAGGCCCTGGTGGGGCTGGGGTCGGGGGAAGCCACTGCACAGCCAGCTCTGAGCTCGGAGAAAGTTACTGGGGCCTGGATTCCTTTTCCACTTGCTTCTGCAGTCTCTTCCAAGCCTTCTTCCTTTTCCTTCTCTTTTCTTCTTTTAAAATTTGGGCATGGAACATTAGGTTTGATGAAGCGAGAGCAATTTAACATCTTTTAACTGAGAGAGGTTGATTTTCATTTGAGACCAAATGGCTCCTTTTTACCTTTTTAGCTCGTGGAAGAGTAAAAAGTGAGAGGTCAGCCCTGCGTCGCCATGGCAACCCCTGCAGCTCAGCCCAGAGCTGATGAAGGGAGGTGATAACAGCAGGGAAGTTTCCCTTCCTTCCTGGGTATTTTCTCCCCATTCAGGTATGTGCCTCGATATATGAAAACAATTATGTCTTCTTTAGAAATGTAAGTTTTAAAATACGGTTGCTAATTTGTCAGCCTCAGGGCTGTGATCCTGTGGATCTCTGTGTGCGTCTGTGTTCCTGTACAGGGCCACCCGGGTGACCACCAAGGTCCACACTGTCCCCAGCTATACAGACAAGCTCCTGCACACCCCAAGAGGCTACTCACCAGCATTCTAAAGGCCCAGAATCTTAATCAAGAGAAAGCCTGCCATTAAGTATGGAAACAAGGGCTAAGGGCCGTGGCCTTCCCACAGGGCACCTTAGCTAAACTTATCAGAAAAGAAACTCTTGATTCCATTTTAGCCCAGAACCCTAGAAGAATAGAGCAGAAAAAAGAATTTAAAATGATAAATGTGCAAGAGAGGCCAGCTTCAACCTTTCAGAGGAGCTGGGCTCAGACAGGAAGGGACTTCCAGGTCCTGGATCCAGGTGTCTAACACACTGAGTGAAAGCCTTCGGTGGTACATTGGGGCAACAATGAACATCTTCCACCTTGTGGGTCCCAGGCACGGCACTAGACGCTCTACTGTCTTATTGCCTGTGATCCTCACACTAACTTTTGAAACAGGTACTTTAATCTTGCTGTTTTACAGAATAGGAAAAAGGAATTCGAGAATGCTAAGCAACCTGCCTGGGGTCACAGATTCTGTTGCTTGCTCCTCAAGGCTCCAAGCAGGCCCTCTCCAGACTCGTTAAGCATCCAGATGCATGCATAATAAGTTGGTGTCGGAAGTCAGGAGTTGGCGCTTCTGCTCATTAGCTTATTCATTTAGTTGCAAGGAAACCCATCAACTGCCTGCTCTGTTTTCAGTGCAGTTCCAGGTGCTTGAGAGATGGATAGGAAGTTGCTGACGCTGCTCTCTGAGAACTGGAGCTGAATGGCTTGAATCTCAGGGGTGTGAACTTGTGCAAGACAAGGAGCAGGACCCGGCGTGTGCTTTCTCACCTGCAGTCCCAGTCAGCATGAGAGAAGTGTTCTAAGTGCTCACCAGGATTCCTGATTCCCGAATGCAGCTGTCTGTCCCCTTCTCCCGCACCTCCCCTGGGGTAGTCACCATTCCTTCTTTGTGCTGGCTTTCTCCATGCTGTCTTAGCTGTTGTGCTCTTCTGTCAGCTGCGTGTGTGTGGCTTCATGGCCATCTGTGTGCCCTGTGAAAGCAGGAAGCTTACATTCAGGGCAGAGTGCATTGCAGAGAATCAGAACGAGGAGCCAGGAGAGGACCTCGCTCTGCACTGCACCAGCGACCCAGTGTCTTAGTTGTGCAGTGGTGGTTGCTTGGTGGCTTGGATGTGCTGGCTTGATTCAAAATGTTTACTTTCCTGCTTCCCTTGACTTTGGGGTAGAGCCAGAAGTTGCAGGGCACCTGATCTGGTGAACAGAGTGGATGAGGAGAAACCGTAATATCATTTGATGAAAAGTACCACAGATACAGTATGTGAAAATCAGTTCCAAAATCAGGATAGCCTTGAAAAGACTCTCATGATATAAGACTTTCAGACCTGCTTCAGAAAGTGGTCAGAACAATATGATAAATGTGTTCACAGTGAAAGGAAGGATTTTGAAGTGGTTAAATGGCATGTGTCTTTTCCAGTAATAAATTATTTTATTTTCATTAAAATGTTCATCACGCTGTAGATCAAAGCTTATACATGTACAAGGAGGCCATTGGCAAGAAGCTTGCCTGTTCCCTGTACCCTCTGTGTCTTTCCCCTAATGGCTCAGTGTCATCTTAGAGTCCAGGAGGTCACTATCCCTGCTGTTTGCTCAAACTCCTAGTGCTTAGCACAGCCTGGAGCCCTTCCATACCTCCTTTCTTGGGACAAGGCTTAAAGCCAGCTCTGTCCTAACAGGTCTTTATAAATCCAGACCAGAGCTGACCGCAAAGGACTTGATAGGTTGTATCTACTGAACAGAAACTGTTCAATTTTTAGAAAGAAAAGGCACTGTGGATTACTAGTTGGTTCTTCCATTTTTCTACAGAGTGAGTTTTAGAAACTAAGCAATCCACAAACCATGAATATGACCCACAAAGGCCATGCAAAGGATGATTGGTATTGATAAAACTGTGCATTGTGTTGGCAGTAAAATCCTTGCTCAGTTTTAGGGCAGGCTTTTTAGCCAAATGTGACAGTGTTTTAAAGCTCAGAGTCAAATTCTCAGCTGTGAACACCATGTTGTGAGCCGTGAGGTTACATGTTCCGGGATCTCCCCACTGCCTCCCTTTTGCATCCTCGGACCAAATGACCTCTACCTCCTTCTCCTGCCTTCTTACTGTATGGAAATACACTAGCACATAAGGAGCACAAGGGACATCCAACTCTGGTACTCACACTGGGAGGAAGCAGGAAGCTGGTACCTCAGTAACACAGGAGGAGCTTCTTGCACTCGGGGAAGAGAAAGTGAAACTTAGGTCTGGTCCACGTTCAGTATCAACTTTTTTTTTTCTTGTTGTTGTTTGTTTAGTTTTGTCAGAGATGGATATTCTATTGCCACTTAAATGTTGTACGTGCTTGAATTCAGCAAAATAATCCAATATAGTCCAGTAGTCCATAATAGGAGTATTCTATCCGTAGGGCTGGCAATGTCAAAAGTTGTTGACTTGAGCCTTTTGCAGCTCAGCATATTAACATGGCTTTATTTTTATACTTTGTTTTTATACTTTTCTACTGGATGGTTAAGACCAAGATAAACCAAGATCTATATAATAAGAAATGTAACTTTTTTATCTGACAAGGTCAGTCAAATCCCCTCAGGATTTATCGTGTAGCCCTGTATAGCAGTCTGTAGACACTTGGTCAGTGTCAGCCATCTGAATGAGTCATGGCCATTGCTTGACCAATTTGCTCTCTGTGAAGGACCATTTTGTATCTGTGTATAAAGAATAGGATAGATGTATAGCTTCTTTCTTTTAATTCAACAAGAAGAAAGATTTGTACTGATAATGTATAGACAAGATATTGTGTCTGCATCTTGTACTCTGAATAACTACTAAGAAGACAACAATATGCATTGAATTAATTATTGTAACTGTCCTACTAGCCTGTTTTAAAACTGTCTCATTGTTGTTTCTCAATAAAATTAATAAAAAAATCAGTATCAAGTCTCACCTTAATGCTTGTGAAGTGGTGGTTTCTTGGGTATTTGGATATGATGGTGCCCAGCTGCAATCCCAGCACTTAAAAGACTGAGGCAGCAGGAATGTTATTAAGTATGAGTCTAGGTCAAGCTCCTGAGTAAGTTCAGGGTCAACCTGAACTGTACTGTCAGACACTGTCTTTTTTCATAACTTAAAAAACAAACAAGCTAAAAGGATCGGTTCTTTGACCTCTCACTATGTCTTGGGTTTGTACCTCTTTATAGTATTGTGTCACCTTGCTTTTATTTTTCACTGTCTTTGTCTTCATAGGTTGGAGGCATTGAATATATATATTTGAAAAGTATTCATTATATTAAAAGACACATTATCATGAATCTACCTCAAAACTCACCAACCCCCCAACCTCAAACACATTTATGTCTTTGTTTTTGTCTCTTACTAAAGCAGTTCTGGAAGTCCTCTTTCATTGGCAGAAGCATTCACTGCCTTTTTGATTGCATCCCTTAAAGACAGTCCCCAAGAAGGATTTCCAGACCTGCTTCAGAAAGTGGTAAAAATAATACCCTAAGTATGCTCAAAGGAAGAGGGAGTATGCTGAGGGAGACCAATAGCCATGTGTCTTTCACTACACATACATTTTAAAACTTGCACATTCAAGTTTCCAGAAGGCAGGCACTATACCCATGTTGTCATCCATGAAGTCACTGAAGGGAGACATGGATACATGGGAATAGAGAAAAGGGAAAAGCCTTTTTCCAAGCAAAAAGCAGCTGGTAGAAATGTCCAGGTGTGGGAAAGGTGAGGTGTCCTGTCTGCCTGGCAGGTGAATCCTGAGATGTGATCCGGGCATCCTGAGACCACACCCTGAAGTAGTATATGTGTTGGGCGAACTGCCAAGATTGGACTTGGATCCGGAATAAGACCACAGGCATAACATAGTGAAATCATGTCAATGTTTTTGAAACATAATGACTGTACTGAGGAGATGAATGTTTTTAAACTGAAGCCTAGCTAAAACAATTTGTCATGGAATATTATTCATCCATTTAGCAAACGCTGATTAAGTGCCAGCCTGATGCCAGTCACCACTCAAGGCTGGGAAGAGTCACTGTGAGACAGGAAGAGGCACGAGAAGAGCCTATGTGTGGGTGGAGAGAAGTAGTCAGTACTCGCGTGAGCGGCAAAGCAACAGGTAGAACCTTTCTCTGCAGGCCGTGGCTGAGTGACACAGAGGCTCAGGTAACGGCAGGGCTCCCCGGCCACAGCGAATAATTTGGATTTTATTCCGAATGCAAAAGGAAGTGTCTGGAGGGTGTTAAGCACAGGCAGTCCGTGACCTGATTTGTGAGGGGAGCTTGTGGCTTGCTGGATGGAGAATGAGATTTGGAGGCTCCAGGGAAGGATGCAGCGCGCAGCTCAGATGTGACGGTCTGCTGCTGAGATATGAAGTGCAGGATGAGTGTGAGAAGGGGAAACCACAGGAGTTTCTTATCCTTTGGGATGTAAGAAAAGAAGAGAACATCATATAACACCTCAGGTTGGAGCCAGAGCTATTAAAAAGATAGTCGTACAGTATACTAGGTTAGGAGACTTGGGAGTAGGAGGTTTTTGTGGAGAAGATTCGAGAATTCCATGTGAAGACACAGAGATGGCTATTACAAAGTAAAAGTGGTAATAAAAATATGGTAAGTGTTTAAATCTAAAAGAAGTTATTACAATAGAAGACAAGTTGTCATGAATTCTCCCCTCAAAATCCCACCTTTCTTGGCTATTCTGGAGCTCTGCTTGATGATGCGATCAGAACCACAGTGAATGCTTTTGCTGAATTACATCCAACAGAAAGGCAGGTGTGTGAGGAGAAAAGTCCCATGGTGTGTCCTCACCCGTGCTGCTCACTAGCAGTAGAACCCTGGGCCTTCGGGTTCTTCGGCAGTGTCCAAATGGCCATGAAAGGGACGCAGTTTGAATCAATTCAGGACAGCAAGGCAGCTATGACAATGTAACTGAGGATGCGCAGACTTCCCTAACTGCTGCAGAAAGGGGCAAGAACAGCAGGATGCATGCATTTGAAGGGACCACACCGAGCAGAATTAAAAACACGGTCGCTTTCCCTGTAATATTTTTTATTTAAATAGTCTCTGTACTTTTCAGTCATACTTCGCAAACAGACAAGGACTCCAGGAGGTAATGTACAGAGAATGTCTTTAGAATAGTATGATATAAAAAGTTTAAAAATACTTGTGTAAATAAAGGAGGGGAAGAGGCGTTTAAGAGAGCATAGTGGAGTTGGAATGAACAGACTCAAGATATATCATGTACAGGTACGAATTCCTTATGATGAATGTGATCATTCTATATACCTAAAATGTACCAATAAACTCAATTACTTAAGACAAATAAAGTTAAAAAATAAAGTTGTATGTATGTAAATATACTAAAGAAACAGCATAGGTGTTGATAATGCCTATTTTAGGGGTAGATGGTCTATTAAAGTCCTTCTTTTTTTCACTTTCTGTATTTCCAGATATTTTTTTAAAGCCCTATTTACTTTGGGAACTAAAAAATTACTTAGAGTCCTCACAGGAGAAGATAATGTTCCCCACTTATTATGAATGTTGGGCTAAATTCAGTTTTCGAACATCTTATTGGAAATACATAAAAAACAAATGTTAAAATAAGGGGCTAAAGAGTTAGTAGACATTGAAGTAGATGTTCAAATAAGGCACATATGAGACAGATGCTTTGCAATGTATTGATGTTACAGGCCTAAGATTATCATAGAGCTCCAGAGAAAATTGAGATTCCAGAGGCCCACAGCGATGCTAGTTATTTCTTTCTTAGCCTCTTCTGTAAACATTCTCTCCAGTAGCAAGTTCTGAACAAGAGACGGTCATGACATCCTGAGATGAGACCACCCAGGGCCACTCCTGCCATTGCTATGATAAACTGACCCAGAACTCAGTGTCAAACCCAACCTTCTGTTCAACTTGGTGTCTATGACTCAGAAGATGGATGAGGGAGTGCCTGCTCTTTTAATCAAAGCCTTGATGTTGCTGAAATATTAGACATTGGAATTGTTATATTAAAATCATCTTACATTTCATATGTTTTCAGGAGCATATTACAATGTTCTATTCTACCACTTCTACTAGGGTTTCCAAATAGAGTAGAAAAGCTGAAAAAAACACTGTACAAATAACGTACACTCAAGATAGGAGGAAGCAAGAAAAGCCATTTTGGGGCTGGTTAAAAGTACCATTTGGTGTGTATATTACACAATGAAATAATGTCTGACAAGTTTTTGTCATTCATTTTATAGGCAAGGATTCATCCATGGGATAAATACAACTGAGTATTTTTCAAAATTTCATAGAAAGGTCAAAAAACAGCATTATAGAAACTGGAAGACTAGCCTTAGAAAACTGCTTTTCTCTTCCTAATTGATGCTTGGAAGAAAGTCTTACTGCACTGGAGTACATGTGAAATGAGCTCAGGCCTGCCATGTTCCAGGTACTTTATCTTGAAATGTTAAATAAATGAAATAAAACAGCAGCTGGGGAGATAGCTCAGTAGAACAAGCATTTGCCTGGCAAGCACAAGGTCCAGAGTTCAATCCCCAGTACTACAAAAAACAAACAAAAACTGAAATAAAACAGCATGCAGGAAGGACGAATATGACATGGTACTAGTCAGAAGATTAGAAAACAGTGGCCATGATTAGGGATGTATAAAATGGTAATACGTGTGGAAGGCTTTCTACATGTGGAAGGTTGGCACAGGACTAATCTTTGTAGAAAGTGAGTCTTCCTTTCCTTCTTCCTATTTCTGTTCTTTTTTCTTTCTTATTTTTATTTCCTCTTTAAACTTTGGGCCGCACCTAATTTGTACATCACTGAAAGTTATTTTTGTAGTGATTGCCAAGAAATGGTGAACCTTAAATCTCAGATAGAGAAGGCAATGATATTTAAATGTTACCTTTTTAAAGCTCTTCCTAAAAATGTTATTTTTTTCCTTGAGTTTCCATAGCAATTTGTTTGTACCTGTAGCTAACTGGGTTCTGTTTCTAGCTTAACCCAGTTTCTTTCTTATTGGAATTTTTGGTTTCTTAGAGAAACGTGAATCTAACTCATCAAAATATATTTTGGATAAAGAATTATGGGCATTAAATATAAAAATATTTGATTAAGTCAATTTTTAAAATGTTTGCTAAGAAGTTACTGTCTTATCCAGATGTGACTGTGTATACATTTAGTACGGAACCTGTTTGGTTGAGGCAGCAAGAACTGGATTTCTAGGTAAGGCTGGGCTACATGGAACTCAAGACTAGGTTGGACTACGTAGTGAGACTCAGTCTCTAAAAATAAGCAAGTAAATAGGTAAATAAATAAATATTTTTTAAAAGTTCCTTTCCATCTTCTTGTATTATGAAAGCAAAGCGAGAATATGTGGCTCTATTAGAGGCTATGCACAACTGAAGTTTGAGAATTTCCTAAATTTGTATGCAACCAAGGCTTTGATTTATCAGAACTAAAGAACAACATCTATAGATCAGGAACTCATCGCAAGTAAATAGCAACAGCCAATGCCAACTGCTTGAGAGGGACAATCCTCTTATTCCTCTAATAAATCTGTGTTATTGCTCAGTGTAATTGCTGGTGGCTTCTTGGGGGACTCTGAAGAGAGGGAGACAGGACTCTGTAGGAAGACTACAGCTTACATTTGGAACTTAATGTTTCTATGGAGCGAGAATTTTTTCATCCATGGTGTCAAAGTATGAAATAGGCTCTGCCTGCGGCATTTAAAATGTAGTAGTGTGACATGGAGGCACCTTCATAAATAACCATTTTAAGATATTTAAAGTACTTAAGTGCCAAATGCACATGCCTAACCTGGGGAACACCAAAGAAGGACTGAAGGAAGATATTTCATATTTCAAAGAAATGGATGAATCTTCCAGGAGATCCAGTGGGTCTGATTTTCAATCCTGGCAAGTCTTGCTAAAGGGTTTAAGACATTATCCTTTAAGCAATGGAGAGGCATGGATGGTTTTTAAGAGGGGAAGTGACATGATCAGATCTGTATTTTAGATAGATGGCCCTGGTAGCAGAGTGAG
Source organism: Tympanoctomys barrerae (assembly GCA_002564285.1). Taxonomy (NCBI): domain Eukaryota; kingdom Metazoa; phylum Chordata; class Mammalia; order Rodentia; family Octodontidae; genus Tympanoctomys; species Tympanoctomys barrerae. The sequence continues at coordinate 9,835 of NDGN011486730.1, forward strand.
ATGGATGAGTGTATGGAAAGGAACTCTCAGCAGTGACAGCAGCTCTAAGGTACAATTGTCCAGGCTTCCAGTAAGCGTTTGTTTTTAAAGAGACAGATATCAGAAGAGCCCAATGTACATGGAAGCCCCTGAGGGAGGAGCCACGCGTGCTGTGGTGTCTATCACACACCAGGGAAGAGAGAGATGGCTTCACTCTGGCCACCCCTAAGGGCTGGGTGTCCCACAGAGGAAGTCCTTGAAGGTCAGGCAATTTCCATGCCCAGGAGGCAGATATTGCTGTCCCTTTCCAAGCATAAACTGTACTCCAACATTCCAAGATGATTAGATGCATTTATAAATATAATCCAAACATGTTATTCCTTGGTTTCCAGAATGAATCACAATAATAATACTTAAAAGGGAAAATATTTGTCTGTTCCTGTTTCTGCCTTTTTTTTTCTGGTTCCATGCCAAGCAGCTTAAAATCAGAAACAGTTAGAATTAGATTATGTAGCCACATTGCTTCCTAGATGCCTTGGAACATGGCAACACATGCATATTGAATTAGACCGACCCCACAGTTTACAAAGAGGATACCTTGGCTGGAGGAGGCAGCAATCTTCTTCCAAGCTGGGATCGAGTGAGAATTTTAGAGGCACGACAGCTTCAACACCATGAGTACTCTTGTACTGTCTGAGGTGTGAGACGTAATGGGGCCAGTTCTTATTTCACAAAACGTATTTCGAGCCCACCTTGGTGCAAATCTGAGCACACAGAATAATATATGCTTTATCCCCTGCAGGGTGCCATAAGCCATGATCTTCTCAAAATCAGAGGTCAACACAGTCATGGGTATGACCTTGACACCTAGAGGTTAATACACTTACATAGAGAAATTCATTTTGATAAATTAACCACAAGAATTGGCATAAAAGATGAAGGCAAAACAAAGACAGAGAAATCATGCTTATGACAGCAACTCTGCCAAGTGTTTTTACGGATAATTGTATTGATTTTCACTGCACTATGTGGAGAGTCTTCTCTTTTATTACAGAGTATAGTGAGGGTTAGAAAGATATATGACTTTTGCAAGATTAAGAACCAGTAATTTATTGGAGGAGCTGGTATGAAAACCCAGGTGTTTTGACTATGCAAGAGCTAGGTGGTAAGATTAAATTACCATCTAAAGTTTCCTTGTTTGGGTTGAAGCTAACTGAACTTGTGCCAGGAGATGAGACTCATAATGACAGGAAAAAAACCAAAAAAAGGTAACCATGAGCAAATCAATTATTGCTCTTCATTAGGTATTACTGCATAAGCCAATGGAAGTAAGAATTTTAAAGAGGGAAAAATCATTTATAAAGCTGATGATCACAATGAAATTGAGGCAGTGACTTTGATTTGGGGTGTCTCTGAATAAGATAAACATCTAGATTCCATTTCTCAGAAGCTCACTAGATTGTAGCTCAGAAATCACACACAATTGAAAATCTTAGCCTTTATGTTTAAGAAGTGGGGTTAGCAACATTTTCTATAACTGATCAGGTAGTGAATATTAGGCTTCTTCAGCCATCGGGACTCTGCCACTCAGTTCTAACCACTGTTGAAGCTGAAAGCCACCACAGGAAGTGAAACAGTGATGGGTATGAGCCTGATCAGTGACACTTTATTTTCTCCAACAAGTAATGGGCTAAATTTTGTCAGTGGGCCAGCATTCATTGAATTCTACTTTGTAATCAGACTAGGTGGACACACAAAAGAAGCCAGTAAATCATTCTACAAATATTTAATGATGGTCCAATGTATGTCCTGGGAAATTTCAATCTCTTTTGCAAGAGGCCCATGCATAATTGCAACCAATGTACATGTTATGATTGAAAAAGTTCAAGGTGCTGCAGAAATGCAAAGAAGTGAGCTGGAACGTCCTTCTGAGGGATGTGGAGAAAGTTTCATGGAAGGAGCAGAATTAGCTTTTATGTTATTTATTTCCTTTGTCTTTTGCAGACAGGGTCTCACTATGCAGTTCAGGCTGGCCTTGAGCTCGCTTTGTAGCCCAAACTGGCCTCGTGCACACAAGCCTCCTGCCTCAGGCTCCTGAGGGATGGGATTACAGGTGTGTACCACCATGTCTAGATCAGGAGCTACATCTGAGCTTTTAATTAATACTTAATGAAGAAGCAACATCTTCATCAAAACTTGATTCTACTGGAGGGCACTGCGAGTCTATGCCAAAATTCTCTCACCAATTACAGACAGAGCCACATAATCTTACTGAACACAGAGTCCCAAGAAGACCATGGGATACAGCAAACCAAGGCGGCTGTATTTCTGCCTTTCCTCTAGCAGGATGAATAGGAGTTCCTCTTCCTCCCACAGCCAAGGATGCATGGCATCAGACCTAACAAGAACAATGGGATGGAGAGGTGGAAAGGCAGGACCTGGCACAGGACTGGCAACACAGCAACCCTTTGCTATGTCTAAAGGCAAAGGCAGAGCTGGGGGCTGGAGGTAGATACCTGAAATTGCAGTACTCTGGAAGTTTGAGGTAAGAAGGTTGCAAGTTCAAAACTAACTCATACAATTTAGTGACTTAGAGTTTAAAAAAAAAGTTGGAGATATAACAGTGCAAAGACCCTGGGTCCAAACTCTTGCACTGGAGGGTGAAAAGAGCAGGAATGGAGAGAAGCAGAGAACAGGGAGAGAATTGTTCAACAATCATTTAATTAATCTGTGAGGATAACAAAAATCTATCCAAAGATACTAGTGAAATGAAGAGGAGATCGAAGTTAAAAAAGAAAGAATTGAGTGCATAAAATTTAATGCATAGATTTGTGAGTTTGGCCTTTTTTTTTTTNGTCTTGCTATGCAGTTCAGGCTGGTTCTCAGCTCACTTTGTAGCCTAGGATGGTCTCAAGCTCACAGTGATCCTCCTGTCTCAGCCTCCCAAGTGCTGGGATTACAAGTATGCACCACCAAACCCCGCTTGGTTTTGGAATTGAGTGTGGAATTAAAAGGAAGAGAATGGGACTGTACTGCAACCTTAAAACATGATGCCTTCTGCTCTAAAAGGACTAAATAGACACAAAGAAAGACACATCACCAAGCCAAGGCCTAATGTCTTTAGCCAAATGAAAGCCTCAAAAACAGTGCAAAGAAAAAAGTTTGGGGGAGAAAAAAAGAAAAGATCAGCCCTAGAAACTGGGGAAAACCTCAGCTGATTTTAATTTTTAATTCCCCCTGCTTTTCTGCCACAGGCACAGAATGGAATAAGCTGTTGCATCCCTCTCCTTAGCTCATTAGCAATGAAGGATCTGATCTTTAAAAGAAAAATTGGGAAATTTCGGCACAGATGGGGATGCCTTGATTACGCAGGGGGGCTGCGGCTGCACAGTCAGCAACAGGTGCTGCTGTCTTTGTAGGACCCTGTGTTTCAAAAGCCAAGCTGAGCCTCCGGAATGGTTGGCAGATAACAATTTACACTGATTGCAAATCCCTGATCTTGTTTTTCTCATAGTTCCCTCTAATACTGAACAACTGGAGGTACTGTTTCCTATGCCAGCCATTGTGGGTAGGAACTCATGCGCCTCCTTCTTGCCAGGACAGTTCCGTCTCCAGCCATGCCTTTGTTCCTGTCCCACCTCCTGGGTGCCTGGTGATAGGCAGGTCACCTGTCTGCATGAAAGGAAGAGAATTCTCCCAAGAATCACTGGCAGCATGCATGGATTATTGCTAACAATCGGGAAGTACCTCATCTTCCCTTTTTGGAGAGAAAATGCTGATAGAAATCTTCATTTTTTACTTGTTCTAGAAGGAAAAAACAAGTGCTGGCACTCTTCAGGGTAATAGTGTATATTGAGGGCATTTCACAGACTTAAAAACACAAAGAGAAGTTTTAGTTACATAAACTGAGAAGTTGTAGCTACATAAACTGAGAGAACACTATGGAAATTAGAGAGATATAAAGGCTTTGTTGATATACCTGCCTATATGACAAACTGTTCCTCTTCTATGAAATATATATATATATATATATATATATATCACAGCAGCACCCATAACTGACCACCTACTTTGTATTGATAGAGAAACAACTCATTTATAATGCAGTTTTAATAATCTTAGCCAATAGAATCCAAGATGTGGCTTATTTGTTGATATAACAGTATTCATATATTCATTGTTGGCAATATATCACTTTGGAGAATTTGATTATTGCATTAACTTGAACTCTGAAAGTTAACTGTGCATAAAGCCTTGGCTACCATAGAAAGCTGTTAAATCATCTTTTAACTAAAGTCACCAACAAGTGAGTCCAGTGTTCTTTGTGGAATATTTCTGAAATGTCTTCTGTCCTTGTGATCAGTATTTATGAATCAGATGGTCTTGGACAAACTACCTAATCTTCCTTTAAGTCAATTTCTTCATCTATACATTGTAGACAGTTTTTAATATTCCCCCTCTTTAGATTGTCAGAAGTGGAGAACTTATTTGAAACATGGAACACACTACTTGGTAGACGGTAAACAAGCAAGGAATACTTTGACCATGCTGGTGGTGATTGTAAATTCATAATGAAATTAGTAGTCTCTGCACACCTCCCCCGATGTGGCAAGCTTCTCCAGTTTGCTACTTTCTTGTGGATGAAGTACATATGTTTTTGCAAGATACAGAGCTAAATGGTAAATGACTACTTTTTCTAAAAGCATAATACTCTTGCTCTTCTCATCTGACCTTTTTCGCAATGACCTCTGTGCCTCCCTGTTTTCCACTTAGACCCATTAGCAGGATGTGCTGCAATATGTTGCTTGTCATCTGTTTCAAAGACACAGGGAGGGGATACAGGTACACCAGATGGATAAACCTAGTGTGACTAATTATTGTGTATTTGCCTTTAATTATTATCATTTATTACTAGAGGAAAGACAATAAAGGTTCTCTGTCTTAGAAGAAACTGTTGGCAGAAGGGAAGGGTTTCTTTTTTTTTTTGTAATATTTGCTAAAATTTTCACTGTTAGTGACAAGAAAAGAAAGAAAATACATGCACATATGAAAAAAAGAAGGCTAGAGTGACAAGCAAGCAAAGACCTGGCTTACTTTAGTCAAAATCATTTCAATAAATCTACTCTAATTTTTAAAGAATTTTCTAGAGAGCTGGATCTTGACCCACAAGAACTTTTTTCAGTCTCTCTCAGAACATTTCTTGGAAATAATTAGCCAACAAGTGTGTGGTGATGACTGAGGTTTAGAAGAGGAATTTGAATCTACATAATTATCCCCAGATTTTTAAAAATAGATATTTGCATAAGAGTCTCATAATTTCTATTTTGATTTTTCTTTCATTATTAAATAATATTTTCAAAGTTTTTACATGTTTTTAGGCAGCGATTATGAGATAATTGTAAAAGCATGAAAGGAAAGTTTTTATCCATAAAGTTGTACAACTGAGCCACTTCATAAAGAGGATTTGGGGGGAAAGTTTGTATTCAAGTAAGTTCTTACTTAGATGAGCATACATATTATAAAAAAGCTAAAATCAGCATACATGGTTTGACATGTTGATAAGCCTAAACTAAAAAGTAGCTACAATTTCTCTTCCCATGCAACAGTGAACTGGAATATATCTAAATGAGAAAAGAAATATGTTCCATAAGAACATTAAACCTGCATTTTATAAAGACATTCTTTTTTATTCCATAAAGAGCTTTGTTTTAGCAAAACATCTGTACTGCAGAATTTTATTGGTGAAGTATGAACAGAAATAGCAACAAGGAAGTGCATTCTAATATTAATTTTGGTCCAAGTTAAACCTTCAAAAGACCTTGAGTCTGTTTTTCTCCTTTTCTAGATTCTACAAACACATATGCATAAATATTAAAAAAGAGAGGTGTGTGGGCATTTACGGAAAGAAAGTAGATGGTGAAGGGGTCGCTATGGAAGTGCAGTTTTGAGTGGCCCCTGAGGCCGAGATGTGTTCAGCCACTATTAGTGCATCAGACATGGAGGAGCGGGAGGCAAGTGCAGCTCAAGAAGCATGCATGGGCTTACTCTGTGGCACCCTGATGGATGTGTGTGGTCAATGTTTGTCACTCACGGCTTCCCAGTATCAGTAGCCACTGCTTAGGTTCTCCTTTATTTCCTCCTCTTTCTCAGTGGAAAACCCTTCTCTTGCAGAAGGGGATGAATTCTAGTTAACTGGAAGCTTTGTCTCTAGAACTTGAATCTTGAGAAGAGGAATAAAGGAAGCTTCAGATGATGGTTTCATTGCCCCTGCCCTGATCATGTTGTTAAAGCTTCAAAAGTTTGTGTCTCTTGTTTCCTGCCCTCCAAGAGTGCCTTTTGTTAAAGGTGTATGTCTTATAATGTAGACACATCTAAAATCTCTTGGTCTCTCCAGCCTCCCTTTGATCCAGGATAGCTTCTAAATAAATTCTCTTTCCTCAGGTTGGTTACAATCAGCCAGTGCTGCTTGCAAACAAAGACTTCTTACTGATGGCTCTGCCTGATAACACATAGACAATACATGTGAAAAGTCATCTGTTTTGTTTTTCGTATTTTAAGAACCTGGGTTACACTGTTCTGGACTCCAAGAAGTTGGGGTCAAAAGAGACATTCCAGGTAACTTGACTATCATCTATGGCTAGTATTGTAATAAAACTGCTGCATGACACTGTAACGGTTGATACCCTACAACTTGGCTTAGAATCAAATTTTTATGTTTTAATGCTATAGTGTGAAACTATCATAGGATTTATTCTAACCAGTAGTAGAATATGTTGTCAAAAGAAAATACCCAGGTTGGTGAGGGAGCAGACTTCTGTAATCCCAGCCCTTAGGAGGCTGAAGCAGGAGGATAGGATCCCATGAGTTCAAGTTCATCCTAGACTACATAGCCAGGCCCTGTTTCAAACAACAACAACAACAACAACAACAACAACAACAACAAAACCCAGCAAAAATACCAAAATACCCAGTCAATGACTTTAAAATTGTCTATTGCTACTTTCTTCTCCCCTGCCAGAGTTTTTGACCTGTGTGCAGAAAGAAATATTATGTAAAAGCATAAAATTGTTTGTGATTAACTATATAACTGTCTAGTCTTCTTGTTGTTGCAGTGACAAATTCCTAGCAATGGGACCTCTAACAGCACAAATACCCCAGGGAGGACTTTGCAGAGACATCAAAAAATCAAAATGGTGGACACATTATGTAAGTGAAAAATCATACATTTCAACCACTGAAATATTTTAGTACCTCTGAGATAGATCATCTCCTGTCCTGACTCACATAGTAGAACAGGCTCTAATGAACATCAGATACCATCGAGTATGGTGCAGTTCAAAGAGCTCTGTTAGGAGAGCTATTCATTTTCTGTTCTACTGCTAAGTTGCTAAGTGGTCTTGACTAAGTCACAGAAGTCCACCTGAATTATTCATCTACTCTCCATACTTATTGTTGATGGAGTAAAGACATAGAAAATGACATTTCTCAGTGAAAGAGTCACAGTGATTTTCAGGGTCCAAAGCTCCACTAAAGGGGCTTCCACAGTGACTGGACAGCTTCTCGAGGCTGCATGAAGGAGCCTGGAGACCACACTCTGCACCCTTCAGTCCTGATTTCCTCAAAGCCACTCATTTGTTTTATATGATGTGAGACTTCATACAAAATGTCATACTTTATTAAAATGTTTTTACAGCAAATAAAATATATAAAACCTGTACATTTTTTATCATCTCTACATTTCTGTCTGGCTCTTTGTAACTCTGCTACAGAACTATTTTTAAATGGGACAGACACATTATCCAGTTCTCTTACCAGAAGGCATCTTTGTCTTCTGATTCTTCTGAGGGAAGATGAGGAAATAAGCCAATGCCAGGCATCCCTGGGTATGGCTTTATTGTTAACCCACCCAACAACGTCACAGAAAGGCATCTTACATCATCTAGTAATGAAGGAAATGGAGCTCAGCAGAGTGAAACTACTGTCTCGGAAGAGACAGAAGCAGGAATTTACATCAGCCTAGTGCCGGCTGCAGGCAATGCCCCTTTGACTGTGGTATGGATATGTACCGTGTATTATAAATACAAATATTTCTTAAACATAATAAAAAGTCTATGAAATGTAAATAATGCTCACATTCATGGTTACTTTTCCCTTTTGTGAGGAGTCCCTGATATTCTTTTTTATGAACAAAGATTTTCTTTGAATAATGACTGCGGAATCCCATGTACTCCCCGCCCCACATTGACTGCCCTGTTAGCAAAAGTACAGAGACACTGCTTCTGGAGACTTTGTTTTTCAAATGATAATAACTTGGGCCAAACACAGAGCTGTAACCAAAGGAACAAGTTTACAAAAGACTAACTGAATGATAAAGCTCACCTCCCTGTGAATAGATAAATACCTGCATCCTTCAAAAGGATGATTTCACATACATTTTAGGATGAGTATTTTTAGTAAGAATCACTGGATGGAATCAGATGATGTTTTGTCACTCTCTAATTCATACCTAGCTATGGAAGATAAAATTGCAATGGGTGGGAGAATTCAGTGAATGATAGTGACATATAAGACGCTATAGAAACATGATGTTGATTTCCCAGGACACGAATTTTCAGACAAAGCCAGAAATAGAAAATAACATACCATTGAAAATCCAAAAATTTCAAAACAGATATTTATTTATATAGTACATGCAGGCTGAGGACCTACTATGTACTAAGTAGTCATTCATGTTTTACATTGAATAGAATTTTTTCTCCTCTGTCTTTAATGATCCTTCAGGTCAAACAGGTCAAATTTAAAGTTACTGACATTTCTGAAACTGGCTTGCACTGAATCAATCTGTAGGACTTCAAGTTTTCAGACAGCTAGGAGAATCCCCTAGGACCTCTCATTTCCAAAGGGCCTGCAAGATTATTCCCAGAGGTCACTAAATGCCACCAGTGGCCCTAAAGTTGATTTCATGATGGCTTCTACAAAAATTCATTAACATTTAGAATTTCAAATTAAGTACTGCTTGTTAACATCCAGAGTTTCAAAAGTATAATTCCAACCAGCAGCATCCCTTATGTTCACTGAGCATATATTTTAGTGGGATAGTAAAAAAAAATAAGCAATTTTTAACAAATTTGCATGATCCACAATACTATAGTTATGAATTTCAGAGGTTAGTATATGATCTTATATATGGAAGATGTTTGATTAAAGACATGAGCCTTGACATCATTCCTTGCCAGTATAGACTATTTATATACAGACTGATTAATGAATGTGCTCAGTGACTCACCAAAGATTTACTGCGTCCCTACTTCATGATGAACATTAAGCTAGGAACTGGATCTTTAGGGGTAAGATTTTGGCCATCTTGTATGGTAACTCACACCCTAAAAGAAAAGAGGGACATCAGAAAATTCACTCACTAATATCAGAATGTTTTTAGAGTCCTTGGACCAAAGCACATTGGAAGCCCTGAAGAAGGGAAGCTCACTTTGTAAGCGAAACAAGGAAGACTCTCAGCGGCGTTGACTTTGCAGTTGGCCTTGATGTATTGAAATGCAAAGTGATAATAGGACCCTTCCATTTTATTTTATTTTAAAGAGGAAAAGAAAATAAATAAGTACAAAGAAAAACAAATGGGACAGGAGCCAGTCAAGAAAGAAGAACAATGAACTAGCTTCTCCTCAGATGTCCAAATCCTGTGTGCTAGGACTGATATCGTTGGGGACAACATTCTGAGGCTTTGTCTTCTTGTCAAAACCCATTGCATCCAGTTGGATATTCAGGGACTCTCTGTCATCTTTAAGCACACACAAAGGACACAAACATGTTGGCAAAAGAATACCGATGAAAAGATGGACTCAGACTCGTGGCACTTCTTCACTTGAGAATAATCAAAACAGTAACTTTCTGAGTTTCGTTAGCAGGGAGATCAGGTCAGGGAGTGCAGGGGGGGGATGCCCTCCACAGCTACAGATCGCAGAGGTGACTGATGTGGAAGGCTGATAACTGTCCACCCCTGTGCTGCTCCCTGTATGTCATGGTCATGATGTGCTTGTGAGTGTTTCATCTACACTTAATAGTATAACCCATTACTGTTAGGCACTTGGCTTCTCTTCCATTCCAGGAGGAAACTCAGGCTCGGAACAATTATTACAAGCTAACCTCTGCTAGAAAGAAGTGTATTATGAAGATGCAGTTGTCATTGTAGCTTTAAGATACAAATGAACCAACCCAGCATATTATTTCCTTCTCCTCCTCCCCAAATCCCATCAGGATTGTTTATCATACTCTAGGTAGGATCATTCTTTCTAGTTAGAGCACTGCAGATTTCAGAAAGACCCACAGAAGTGAGTAGAGAGGACTGCTCCTTGAGAGACTGTCCCTGTGTCAAGGAGCGGATACAACTGGGGAGGTGTTCCATAAGTTTTGAGGTCCACAGGAGCTGATAAGTTTTGAGATAGTTAAACCCGGTGACTGGAAATCCAGTATCACAATTAATGTCATTACTTAAGAGAAGTCAAAAATGTGTGAGGTCAAAGCTCTATCAGTTTTTAACATTTCAGTTGTGTGTCCTGAATCAACAGTAATAGCCCAGACACTGAAGATCAGGTGAGGAGCGGCCCTCAGTAAGACCTCATATGGAAACATTGTTTTTCCTTGCCAGGTACCACAGTCAAGGAGACCTTATTTCTTTTCTTTTTTTTTTCTTAGTTTTAAACAACAGTACTTTATTGAACACTTTCCATTCACAGAAAAAGAGGCTATAGTCTACAACAAATGTCAGATTATACAACAGAAATCATTTTTTTTAGTTTTATATGTTGAAAGAGAGGATTCATTTAGTTGCTACTAAATGAAATAAGAGCTATAAATTATATTCACTGATATAGTATCTGTTTCTAAACATTTCACATGATCATTCATAATAATAATACAATGACAGAATCAGTTCATTTGTTCCTTGCATGACCTGGGGTAAGATCATCCATTACATATTCTTCAATGACCAGAAAGCAGAGAGTAGGTTGGCTATATTAATGTTTTCATCACAAGATTCTACTCTGAAGCCAGGAGACCTTATTTCTAAGTTCCTTTCTACCTCTTCCAAGTTGTGTCACCTGCAGCAAATGCCTATAACTCGCTGTGCTGTAAAGTCATCTAGAAAGAGACTGTGACAATGGCTGGCACTTCTCAGGGGCTGATGCAAAGAGGAAGAAGGAAAGGAAAGGAACATGCTTGGAGCACGCTATGTGCAGTAAGTGGCCGTGTGTCTTCAGGGCGATTCCCTCCTTCACGTAACCTGACGGAGGAGGCACAGCACATGCCGACCTCATCTGGCTGAGAGAAAGGGCAATGTTGGAGAGAGATGAAAAGTGTCACTGAGGACCAGCATGATGGCTGTCATTTCTGGGTGCAGAACTCAGATGTGGGTGTTCTGTGTCTAAGCTGCTATGACAGTTAATATTCTGTCACTATTACTATTCGTTGCCATTTTCCTTCAAGGAAACCTCTTCATATGTATAATATATATATATATATATGTATATATATAATATCTTTATCTATCTATAATAAAACATATATGTCTATCATTATTATATTGGTACAAAACACCACTTCTTTTACAGCTTCATAAAAATATTTATCAGAGAAAATTTATAGGGTAAAAAGGTAACATTTCAATTTTTAACATCCTTGTATTTCATACTTCACATGTATTATGCACAAAGAGGTATAATTAATTTCATCCTCAGTAACATGATTAAAATTAAGGTATATATTTGGGGATATTAGAAAAGTAAAATAAATTATTTTATGGCTTATTTGGAGCTTTAAGTTCACTGTATCCTATTCAAAGATTTTAAAGTCAGTTTGACAAAATCATTCATATTTTATGTGGCTTGGTGATACATATTCATTCATTGGCATAAATGAATACATATATATGCACATATATATGTGTTGTTGCATATTGTGTATACATGTATGCAAATATATATGCATTGTGTCTACATATTGTGTGCATACACATGTTTGTATGTATATAATAGAAGCAGACAAGTTTTCTTTCTTTCTTATTCTCCATATGGGCCTTGCTTGAGTTTACTTTGAATTTTCTGCAATGATTAAAAACTCTATATG
>NDGN011486743.1:0-15396 GCA_002564285.1 Tympanoctomys barrerae
GGGCTAAAATGTTGATTTTCCTTACGGCCCTCCTTTTTCTCTAATTTTGTTCTGCAAACTTAGTCAACCTCAGTCTTAAAGAGGGAAAAGAAAAGGTAGCTTTTGCTGGTATAATGCTGTTTACTTATCTGTGTTCATTTTCCTTTCCTCCCATCCAGGCGTGATCAAGGGGTATCCGGGGACCAGGTCTCCATCATGGTGGATGGAGTGCAAGTTGCACTGCCATCTTACGAGGAGGCTGTGTATGGCAGTTCTGGTCACTGCCTGCCCCCTGCAGACCCCAGAGTGCCCATTGTGCTGTCTGAAGGGGCTGGGCCCAGCAGTAGGAGCCTGCCAAGGGAGCAGCAGGGCCAGAGTGCCTGCTCTTCTGTGGCTGGGGAGGAGGAAGCTCCAGGCCAGTCGGGACTATGTGAGGCGTGGGGCCCCCGGGGCTCAGAGACTGTCATGGTGCACCAGGCGACCACCTCATCCTGGGTGGCTGGCTCAGGGAGTGGCCGGCCAGCACACAAAGAAGCCACAGACTCAGAGAACAGCGACATACAGAGCCTTTTATCCCTCACATCAGAGGAGTACACAGACGGTAGGTGACCTGTGACAGAGTTCTAGCTGGGAGTGAGGAAGGATGGTGGGCCTTTCTAATGATTGGTGTGCTTTGGGCAGAAAAAGATAATATTCAAGTTTTTCCTGTAGAGCACCATGTAGGCCCTTGGGCTCTCAATAGAGAAACTTTTCATTGTTTGCAAGTATTGATGGTCTTGGACACTGTACATGGCCACACACAGGACAGTGCTAAGTAAAAGATGGACAGTTGAAGGGGGTTGGGCAGTCCCACACTTATAGTTTGTAAGTTCCTGAAAGGTCAGCAATGACAAGGAGGCCCTGGGTTATATCCCAGAGAGAATCCCAATGTCATTCTAAGCGGACTGTGCCAGGTCCTATACTCGTCGGTTTCTGTGTGTCATCTAGTTACCGTCTCAGTTCAACCTCATTGAGATCCTGTAGGGTACCTCTTTACCATTGCCCCCATTTAGGGAAACTGAGGCCCAAAGAGGGTAAGTCCCTTGCCCATTAGTAAGTGATTGGGCTGGGATTTGAAGTGATGACTGATTTAAAAACCTGTAGTGCTGTGCTGCCTCCCAGGTGACTCCAGTTCATGCATTGCGAACTGGCCATAGAATGACATTTCTGCCTCCTGACACTTGTGCCTTTGCTGGAGCCTGGAGAGCTTAATCCCAGGCTTGGCTCTGTCACTTTACAAAAATGTCTTTAAGTGATATCCTGGTGCAGTTCAGGATATAGACTAAACCCAGATGCTTCTGTTTTTGACAGTGATACCTTTTATGCTCAAGAGAGCCTCCCTGAAAAGGCTCAGAAGGACCACCCTGCCTCCTGTGTGTGCTGGGCACGCAGAGGAAAGCTCATAAATACAGCTCATGCATTGCCTTCTTTTTTCTCAGTTGGCAAGAGCGATGGCAAAGGAACTGAACAGCTGCCCTCCCCCCGTTAGTGCTGTGTGCCCATGTCCAGGGCAAACAGCAGCCCTCGTCCTCCGTGGGGAGCCAGGGTGTGCCCTGCTCTTCTGGGCTGCCTTGCTCTGTTCCTTACAATGAACAGTTGTCTTGGGGAGCCCAGCCTGTGCCACGGCTGAAGGAGATTTCAGGAGTGACACAGGAAATAGGAAAGATGTTCTCTGCTGCATGGACTGTCAGCCAACTAGAAACTGTGCTGGGACCCACACGAAGCACTGTGATAGAGGCAGGGATTGTAGAGTTCGCATTAGGATAAGGGGCTGAGAGCAGTACATGTGCTTCAGTGAGTTTGTAGCAGGCCAGGCTGGAGCTGGCTGGGATGTGAGAGGAAGGCAGGAGACTTGACATGTGTCAATCCTCTACCCCCTGTGACAGACTGGGAGACTAAAACTCAGGGAGTAAAAGTGATTTGTCCAGGGTCATGCAGTGGGCAGGTAGCTTTGAGGAGATGGTGGGACTTGAGCAGGGCGTGGTGACTTCATAGGGAGGGTTAGGAGAGAGATGGAAGTGGCAAGGCTGGCAGAGTAGAGAGAGAGGGTTTGTGTTAATGGGGACTGGAAAGGTTTGAGTGCCCTGCTGAACATTCAGATCTTACCACACAGACAGGGAAAGATGAGCTAGAAAGGCCTAAAGGAAGAGAGAATTTTTGACTCCTAAACATAAGACATTTTGTTCCTGTGGGCTGTGGGGAGGGTCCCATGGGTAACCGCTGTGCTTGCTCGCCCTGTCTTCCTGCAGATATCCCGCTGTTGAAAGAAGCGTGAGGGCTGCCGCCCACCCCTCCTCTCTGCGAGGTCTTCTCTGTCCCTCCTCCTGCTCCCTGTGGGCTTGAGCACCCTGTACTCCAGCCACCCCATCTGGACACCTGAGCTGCCACCTGTGTGCCCGTGCGTCTCTGAGGGCCTTCAGGCCACCTCTCTAGAGACTCAAGGAAGATCCTCACCATCTGCCTGGACAGCTGGAGCAGCTGGCTCTTTGCCTGGTCCAGCCTTCCCATACGTTGGGATGGATTTGAATGTGCTGGATTGGACCCACCCTTTCCCCAGCCTCTGAGCCCCTTCCAGCCAGCGCTGTGGTGGCAGCCCTGCAGCCGCGAGGGGCAGAGCACTGCTAGGTTTACTTGTGCCTTCCCCCAGCCCGTCTAGTTTCCTGGTCACAGCCTTAGTGGCTGCAGCCCCTGCAGGCGGAGGCCCGGCCTGCTGCTGTGCGCCCCCCCACCCCCCACAAGAGCAGAGCCAAGAGTTAGAGCCTCTGCTGCTTCAGTGGGTCCCTGGGTTGACATGGTGGCACATTGCCTTGGCTGAGAATAGAGAGTTTAGAAAATCATGCCACAGCCATCCCCGCACCTGCTGTCCAGCTCAGGTGTAGGTTCCTGGCCCTTTGCAGAGTTTCCAGCAAGAGTCCAGAAGATCCCAAGGGAGGAAAAGGAGATGCCTGGTAGTGATTGTCTTCCTAATACGCAAGTTCTCACAACCTGCTTCCAGCATTGTACCTTGGCCTTGGTCTTTTCTGCTCCTTGGGTAGGAGGCGTTGCTTGCTGCCTGCTGGGCTTCTTCCCATGGGGGCAGCTCTGGTTGCTTTGCTGCCCACAGGGCCTGAGGCACATCACCCCAGTAATCCTAGGCCCACCCCAGGAGTTCTCGGATGCCACCCAACACTTGCCTGGCCACAGGCAGTCTGGGCAGATAACTGCTTTCTGGGTTTGTGATGAGGGAGGGGAGGCCGAGAGGCACAGACTAAGTTCCTGGGCAGCTGCTGGCGGCTCCGCCCAGTTCTGAGGATCCTCCTCACCGTGGTCACGTGCCTTAGTAACTGTGCCAGGGAAGCGGCCTGTTGCATGCTGCACCTCTGCTTTTCTCCTGCTGTCCTTCGGTGCCCTGCACGTGCTGTGGCTGAGAAGCCACTACTATCTTCCTTGCCCTCCGGGGAGGAGTGAGGAAGGGTCCCCAGCATCCCTTACCTTGCTGGCCAAAGTGAGTGAATGGCTCCCAGGTCCTGTGGACAGAGCCTGCGGTGTGGACGCTGAGCCTACAGCCATAGCGTGTACCCGTAATCTCTCCCAGGAACCTTCTTTGCCCTGCGGTGCAGGTGGGCAACTGGGAGCTCTGCAGGCTGCGACCTTCAGGCCACAGACGTGGCATTAAGGAATGTTTGCTTTTGCTTTTGCTTTCTTTTCCCTTAAACACTGGGGCTGGGCAGTCTCAGTGCCACTGTTGCTCCTCTGCCCTTGCGAGCACCTCTGCTGCCAGCAAAGTAATAAAAAGCCCGGTTCAGGAGCTGACCTAACAGGGTTGGCTCCAGGCGCGGGTGGCTGTAGCTGGTGAGCATGCTGCTCCCAGGCTGCCCCTCTGCCTCCTTGCTCACGATGCACTTTACTCCCCCATCACACCTGGCCTCCTGCTGCCCCTCATCTCCTTTCCTCTCAGGGTAAGGGTACTGCCCGCTGGGCCTGCTGGCCACCCCCACACATCTCCCATCCACCCGGAAGCCCATCTGTTGTGCTGAAAAGCAGCCAGGTAAAGTTGTACATAGGGAATGGGTTGGAGAAAGTGCCAGAACTAGAAGGCTGAGCCTGAGGGAGGAGACACAGCCGCCACAGTTACTGGCATGGGCCACCTAGTGGGGGTCCTAAGGCCCCAGCTGCCTTAACACGTGGACCCTTTTGGAGGCACAGCGGTGCCCTTGTCTCTCTCCTGGAGAGGGACTGTGAGAAATGTGGCAGCAAGGCTGAGTCTCATGGCTGAGCCTTTAGTGTTTGTTTTTGACTCTTCCAAAACCGAATTCTGTTCTAGAATATCTTTTCTAAATAGACGAGCCTCCCTTCTCTGTGTAGTTGCTCTGGACTTTTGCCCCCTCTGTGCCAGGTTTATTCTCCTGATACCTCCTTCCATCTCACCGCTGCACACACTGCCTGGGGCTGGACCTGCTCAGCAGTCAGGAGAGTGCAGGGCTGGAGCAGGTGCACCGCCCAGAGGCGGCCCTTCAGCACCCCTGTGTATGCAGGTGCTCACGCTGGGCACGCCCTGCGGGCCTCTGGCTGGCTGGGCTGGTGGCTCTCACATTCTCTCCCCCAAGGCAGTTTCTCAGCTCCAGCCACATGCTGCTGTTCCTGGGACTTCCGAGCTTTGTTCCTTGTGGAGGGATTGGGACTTCAGGCTGCCTTGATGTTGGGCTTGGCTGTAGAGACAGTGGGTAGCCCCCGGCAGGCTGTGAGGAGGGCATGGGCGGGTGGGCGAGGCAGTGCCACCCGCTGTGCAGGACACCTGCCCACAGGGGCCACACTGAGGGACTTTCAGAAAGGATTCTTTTTCTACTCTTGAGCTAGCTCAATGCAGTCTGTCTGTCTATCTGTCTGTTTGTCTGTCTGTCTGTCTGTCTGTCTGTCTCTCTCTCTCTCTCTCTCTCTCTCTCTCTCATCCTGGTGATGTTCTAGCAACTTCGAATTGGTGGAAATCAGAATATGGTGGAAATCACTTAACCTGTCCACTGCACTCATGCCTTAGTCCAGCAGGTAGGCTGTCTTCTGCGTTTCTGTATTTTATGTGCTGTATTTCACTGGGTGTGAACTGTGAAATGGCTGGGTCCTGGCCACTGTGAGTGAGTTTGGTTTTATAAGACATTTCAGTGTACATTCTAGAAGCACTCCATTTGCAAAGAGAACATAATCTTATCTTTCCATCCATCTTGCCCTCCTCGTCCCGCCCCAGCTTTAAAATTCTGTGGAGAAGCCAGATCACAAGAGAGACAAAGGTATATTTTTCCTGCTTCATGAGTAGTGGCACAGGACAGACAGCTGTGGCCCCTTTCCTCCCTGGCCACTCACTTACTGTGTAACATTGCTGCCTTCCTTTTGAGGGAACGTTCTTGCATAGAGCATGGAACACACTGCAGAAGTTTCTTGGCCCTTGCCCCCCACACTCCCCAAGGAGCAGAGAGTGGCTAGGAGGGAAGTGGCATGCAGCCGTCACAACTTGCAGTGAGTCCAGAGGTGCTTGCCAAGGAGAGCAAGCTAAGAGTGTTTCGTGAGGCCGGCTGGTCTCCTGCAGGGCTTGGAGAATATTTTGCTTGGCAGATGTTTGTACTGAATCTTGCAGTAGCTAGTTCCCTGGAGAGGGGAAGGTGGCAGACCAGCTTTTCTGGGATGTGTCTCTTAATTTCCTTGAAACCCTAGTAGAATTTGGAACAAAACCTCCAGTGTTGAGCCCTCTGCCCAGCAGCCCAGCTAGTGGAGGGTGAGGGGGCAAAGCACTGAGATCAGTTCACCTGGCGGGGGGCAAAGGTGGTCTGGGGTCATGTGGCAGCACCCGCCCTTGCCCTGGCTTCTTGAGGCTGTCACACCACTATGGGATCCTCTGCAGAATGGTACTCACGTAATGGCTTGTAACAACACATGCATAATTGACTCTGTGCAGGATGTCACTCAGATCAGTTTGGGTTTGCTTTATTTTATATATATATATTTTTTGGTATCCTGTACATTGCAGCGGGTGTGAAGATAGTATTTTAATATTTGTACAAAGTTTAATTTAATTTTAATTGTTCTATGTATATAACTGCATTTCTAAATAATAATAATAAAAAATTCTTATGAAGGTATTTGTGAGAGATGTGTTCTTTAAAGTTTTTGCAGAAACCCTGGATTGAAAAGAGCATCCTTGGCCAGGTGTGGTGGCGCATGTCTGTAATCCCAGCACTCAGGAGGCTGAGGCAGGAGAATCGCTGAAAGTAACAAAGTGAGTTTAAGGCCAGCCTGAGCTGCACAGCAAGACCCTATCTCACAAAGACAAGAAAAGAAAACCATCCGCGGAAATTGTTGCCTCTTTGCTTGGTCAGGAGCTCACACAGTGCTGGCCTCTGGGAGGTGGATGTTCTGGTTGGGCCTGGGAAGAGTGTGGGCCATGCTGGGAGGGTAAGGAGTGCTGCGGCGCCGTCAGGGACCCAACCTAGATGAGCGTGGCACGTGAGCTGTCAGGGTGCCCTGGGGGGCAGAGGCTTGGCAGCTGCAGTGTGAAGGATCAGGCAGCAGGGTCAGGCAGGATGCCACCTGTGTGGGTGCCAGAGCACAGCAGGCACCCAGGTGGGTGTGGTGCTGTAGTGCTCGCCTGTATTCCTAGCTTGGTGGGAGGCCAGGTGGAGGATTGCAAGTCTGAGCCCAGCCCTGGTGATCTAATGACTCAGCAAGGCCTAATCTTGAGAGGGAAAAAAAATCTGGAAGAGGGTGTTGGCTCAGTGTGAAACCCCTGGCTGTCCCCAATACTGAAGGTAGCCTCTTGCAGAGCAGAGCAGAGTAAGCCAGGGCAGAGGACCTTAGCAGCAGTGACAGTGTAAGGCTAGAAAGCCACACCAGTGGTTCATTGACTTTCTTTTCATTTCTTTTGAAGTTTTAAAAATGTCTGGTTATTCTTCACAAGAAAGGCAGCTTGAGTGTTAAGTCCAAGTTTGAGATGCAAAGTGAAAAGAGTGGTTTTCCTTCCCAGTTCAAAGTGCACACACAAGTGCACTGCACCCCAGCAATGGGAGCCAGGGGTGCTCCAGGCTTCTGGCCTTCGCTGCCCCCTGCAGCTGTGGCAGCCGCGTGGCGGGGCCTGTGAGCAACACCAGTCCTGCAGGTGAAGACACAGGCCCCAAACCGGGAACTGCCACCGTGTGCTGTGGCCACACAGCTCTGAAATGATGGAGATCGGGGGTCAGCCACGGCTGTGCCACAGGCCAGTGTCCTGGCTGCTGCTCTGGAGAACACCACCCGTACCATGCAGGCTTCCTGGGGAGGTGAGAAGCAAATCCTCTTGGGAAACCACGGCATGCAGCTGGTGGCTGGCCTCCTTGTGGCTTCCAGGACGTCATTTTCTCTCCTGACATGTACCTCAGTCTCACTGCAGGGTTCAGAACAGGAAAGACACTTGGCTGCAGGTCCTCAGAGCCCTGCTCTGTGTGGCTGCAGGCTATCCCCTTGTCCCAGCTTGGTGTGTGTCCCACATCCCAACAGGTCACCTCTGACACATGGCTTACCACCCTCTCCTCCCACCCAGCTTTCGACCCAGCTTGTGTTGTTGCGGAGGAGCTGGAGGGGCTGGAAGGATGCTTCAGGGTGATTCCCCAGGCCAGGTCTAGGAGGCACTCAGCAGGTACTCTGACTCCCCTGGAGCTGGGAACTAACTCTTTACTCCCTGCTGGTTGCTTCAGACAGGGCTCAGGCAGGTGGCAGCAGAGTGAGCCTGGCATGGGGCGGTCTCCGCGGTCTCATACCTGAGGGGTACTTTGAGTTTGATGCTTTTGTCTTCCCAGAGTGCTCTCTGGTGGGGGCTGAGGCTTGTCTGCAGTCTGTGCTAGGGAGTGAAGGGCTGGGGGGAAGGGGGGTGCTGCCTCTGTCCCCTGTGCCGCTGGTGTCAGCTTCTGCTGCTCCAGGAGCACAGGAGAGGCAGGAACTGCGGCTGCTCCTTATACCTTGGCAGCCAGAGGCAGGACTGGAGACCCTGGGAAGGAAGGCCTAGCTGGAAGGGAAGGCCCTCCACTTCCTCCTGCTTTGGCTGGGAAGAGGGGCCAGATGGAGGATCTGGGTACCTTAGCCCAGAGCAGGAGCTGGCACCTGCCTTCCAGGAAGGCCCACGATACGGGTCTCAACTATGTCCTCAGGACAAGAGGTGACTGCTGAACAGTGGTCTAGGCAGGCAGCGTGAGCTGTTGTAGGGCATTTGTCGTGCTTCACAAGGCTGGATAAGGTGTTTAAAGATAGTATTTTATTCAGTCAACTCAACCATTCTTGTGTTGATGTCTCTGAGATAGGGTCTCTTGCTACGCACTTCAGGCTGGCCTTGTACTAACTCACTTTGTAGCCCAGACTGGCCTCAGACTCACAGCGATCCTCCTGCCTCAGCTTCCTGAACGAACTCAGACATTCTGAAAGAGAAATATCATCTCCTACCATGCTCCATTTTACAGGTAAAAGTCAAAGGTTCTGCTGTAGCGCAAGGCCACATAAGTGTAGAACATTCACCCAAGCAGGGTTCTATTCCAGGTGCCACCCAAAACGCCCAGCCCTTCCCTGCTCTTCAGCTCACTGCTCATATGCCCCACCTGTCTTCCCTAGCTTCCTGGTCCCTACTTCTGGAAGGGTCTTCCCCAGCACTGCCTGTGTCTTGCCTGCTGTCTCACCCAAGGACCCTTCCCTAGAATGCCAAGGACAGGGTGCCAACTTGCTTCCAGCCCTGCCCTCCTCCTGGGTGCCTAACAGTACCGCCCTGCCCTCAGGATGAGTTCTGGGCCTGGTGGGTTCTGCTGTGCACCTGGGCTTCACTCAGAAGGGAGGGACTGCACCAAGAATGCTCTGGATTCCCAGCTCTTCTGGCCCCACCTCGGGGTCTCCCACTCCAGGACTTGCCGGGCTTTCCTCTCTCAGCCCCTACACCAAGTTCCATCAGATTGTGAATGTGGAGTGAGACTGGACATGTTCCCATGCTGGGCTTGGGCCCTTCCTCCAAGCTGTGATTGAGGGACTTTGCAGAAACTGGGAACTTCCCCACCCACATGCAGGACTGTGAATGCCTGACATTTTAGATGTCCTTTGATACCACAGTGTCCCCAGAAGAGGAAATTTCACAATATAGACCTGTCCCGAGCTGCCTGTCTGGGTAGCCTAGCCTTGCTGTGTCTGGGCCGGAAGGTGATTCTGTGGCTCTCGGCTGGCTCAGGAGAGTTTAGCAAGGGTGGACATCCCGCAGTGACACTGCCCAGGGGGAGCAAGCTCTGGGCTTGCTGAACCACTGAACCCTCGGGGGGACCAGAAGGAAGGCACACAGTCAAAAACTCCTGTCTCAGTCCGGAAAGAGAGCTCAGTGGCATAAGCACCCACCTGGCAAGAGTCCTGAGTTTGATCCCCAATACCAAAAAATAAAAAAAAAAAAAAAAAAAAAAATATTCCTGCCTCACTCATTTACTTCTTCTTCTTCTTTTTTTTTTTAGTGCCTTTGTCTGTCAGTTCATTGGACAAACCACCAGTCTTTATGCAAAGCACAAAGCCTGCTATGAAACTTCAGTCTTTCTTCAAGGCATTTGCAGTCTAATAGAAAAGAAACATAAGCAGTAACTTAAAACTTGTGCACAGCTTTAAAAAATAAAAACAAAAACCTGTATTGACAGCCAAGTACCTGGGGAGTGAAGAAAAGGAGTTCATTTCTTTGGAGGGGTCAGCGAAGAGTCCTTAGGGAAGGTGCTGTTCGCTGTGGGTCTTAAAAGGCTGAATTGTGTTTCAATATTACCGATGGAGAAGCAAACCAAGGCCTGTGTGGTAAAGTAGGAAAAAGAGGACTTTTCTGGGTGCAGAAACTCCCAGAAGCAAAAATGGTGACATCTAAAACTAGGAGCCATTAAAAAGTGACAATTTTCCCAGTTTTTTTTTTTTTTTTTAGAGGTCAGTTATGAGCAATTTCAACTTAATACCTAAAGTTAAGATCTGCTCAAACTAGAATTGCCTTTCTTTGGTCAGACTCTGCGCAGTTGTTCTAATCCCGAGAAGGAAACTTGAGAATTGTCAAGCACACAGAAGCTCCCTGTGGGGGAGTCTGTTCTCCACCAGCATGGCACTGAGCCAGCTCTCCCTGGTCGCCACTGGCCAGCACCTGCCTCTGGACTACAGAGAATACAGTCAGAGGCCTTAGGACTTGCTCAGGACAGGCTGCCTTCCTGGTGCTTTGGAGCAATGACAGAAGGGACACCACTACTGAAGCCAAGTTTGTGAGTGACAGGCAGGCGGCTGTCCCAGTGTCACAAACCAACCCTTGGTATGAGGAAGAGTAGTTAGAGCCCCCTGCAGCATTCTTTCCCTGTCAAGTGTCCATATTTGTTACAGAGGCATTCAAGCTGTCTTATAACTATAGACCTTGACACATCAGAAATAATATTTTCCATCTATCAGATTGGCAAAAGGACAGGCTTGAAATTAGTGGAAGCGTGAACAGGAACATCTCTATGGAGGGCAGGCAGGCTGGCGGTCACCATCAAAGTCACATGGCGATCTGTCACCCTCTTCCCTGCACCTTACTGAGCATTCCCAGGGGCATGTAGATGGGGGCAGAGAGGAGACTTACAGATTCAGAAAGGGGAGAAAACCCCAATCCAACCCACCCACAACAAACAACCCTGCCATGGCAGATTGGAATCAAATCCAGTGGTGTGACCCTTAGGTTTCAATATAGATAAGATGATCCAGAAAACAGAAATACACATGCGCGCAAGCGCATATCCAGAGAGTACGAAGCTTCTCTCAGAGGGTTTGAAAGCTTGCCACTCAAGAGCATCAAGGACACCAAGTGTTCAGATTGTCACTTTAAATACTGTCATCCACTGAAAGAAACCAGAGCTCCTTGGAGAAATGAATTTTCAGAGCTCAGGTAGGGAGCCAAGGAAATAAATGCGCCTGAACTGTGTTGTAGCAGAAAGCCAGAAAGCGGCCACAGCTTGATGGCCACGTGTCCACAGAAATCCCACTCAGAAGAGCTGCTGCTGGCCACATTGGAGAACATGGGCCTCCATGCTAACAATGACAAAATCCATTGACCGAGGTAGGAAACTGAGTCTGTGTAGGTAAACTTCACAATGTAGAAGCTGGCAGGCATCATTTAATTGAGGGGACAACACCAAACTGCGCTGTTTAATCAGATGCAGGGAGAAAACCCAGCACTGTTTTCATATTTCTGTGGAAATGCAACCCAAATCTCACACACACAAAAAAATTAGACAAACCCAAACAGCGACATTTATAGAAAAACTGGCTTGTGAGCTCCAAAATGTCAAGGTCAGGAAAATCTAGAGAAGACTGAGGAACTGCTCCATTCTAAAGGAGTCCAAAGATATAAAGAGACACAGAAGGGCAAGTGAGATAGGTCAGCAGACTAAGGGCTTGCTTAGGTAAGCACGAGGGCCAGGGTTTGATTCCTGGCACGGCATGCCACGCTGGCTGCGCGCCTGGGCGCACTGAGCCAGTAATGGAGACTGGGCATGGTGGCGCGCACCTGTAATCCCAGAGCTGGGGAGGCTAAAAACAGGAGGATCACTACGAGTCTGAGCTGCGTAGTGAGACCTTGCAACAACCAACTACATAAAAAAATTAAAACAAAAGTGATTTGCTTCAATTAAAAACAATACAATATATTCTTGACCTGGCAATTCTCCGTCTCAGTCCATGCCTGCGGCCCTAACACACAGTCTTGGACTGGGTAATTTATCAATAGCAGAAATTCTCAAGAGTCCGGAGGTCCGTGGGTCCCAGAGCAGGGCACTGGCACACCAGTGTCTGATGGAGTCCTAGACTCGGCACCTCTGCCGCACCCTCACGTGGCAGCTGCAAGAGATAGCACTTGGGCAGCTGCAGGAGACAGAGGGTCGAACAGGGACCTCATCTTTACAAGGGACCGACTCCCACTCACCAGGGTGCACCCCTGAGGAGCTGAGCCTGAGCATAGCTCAAAGACCCAGCCTTCTGACGCCGGCACCTTGGGGGCAAAGTTCCCCAGAAGGATTTTGGAGGGCTGCACCCATTCAAATCATAGCATTCTACTTGGAGGAAAATTTCCTAGTTTTAAGTTATTCGTTCTAATGAATAAAGAAAATGAGGCTTTACTCATAGGTTATAAATTGTTCCTTATAATTGTTTAACAAAGCAAAAGGTAACACATCATCATCAGGCCTGGCTGGTTACATTCAGAAGATTCATCTAAATATAAAATGGACCCAGGAAGGAAGAAAGGAAAAGCAGCTGCGGGCCTATCTGTAGAATCACTTTTTGTATGAAAAAAGCCAGGTGCCGAGTATGCTGTAAAAATTCTCCAAAAGGGAAACAAGGGTCGGGGTCCTCGGCATGCTTTTGCTCATCTGTGATGCCCCCGATGCAATTTGGAGCGAGGGGTCCATCCTCCACACCCTTTTAGACTTCAGAATTTTGAAGCAAATGAATGTAACCTGTTCAATAAGCAAATTAAATTAAAATCATATGCATAAAAAGGCAAAAATGCACTCTGCCTAGACACAAGGAATGTTCATAATGAATACGGAGTATTTATCTGATGTTTTGTCAAGACGGAAGTGACACACGGCGCCCTGTGGGAGTTTGAGATCAATCAATAGTACCTGCCATTTCCACCTACCTTGCTCGAGGAAAGAAAAATTATTGTTGAGCTCTTCGGTGTTATAGACTAGATTCTGCGTGTATGTGTTCTCTGGCTCAGATCCCTATGTCAGAGCCTTGTATTCAGATTGTGACTATACAGAGACTGTTTTGGCCCAGATTTAAATGTCCCAGAAAGGCGCATGCGTGCAGTGGCAGGGGTGGGGAGCACTGCACTTCCCAGTGGACCAGTCCGTTGGTCAGTTCAAGGCTGATCGTGCTGTTAGGAAGCATGGAGCCTGGCCAGGGGAGGTTGGGGCATGGGTGTGTCCTCGTCTCTGCTCCTCCCTTTTCTCCCTACTTCCCAACAGCAGTGGGTTAAGCAGCTTTCTTCTTTTTTGTCTTGTTAAGACAGGGTCTCGCTGTGTGGCCCAGGCTGATCTTGAGCTCATCTATGTAGCCCAGGCTGGCCTCCAATTCACGGCGACCCTCCTGCCTCAGCTTTCTTGTGCTGGGTGAGCAACTGCTTTTATGTGTCCTTCCATCGGCTGTTGCTGTTTCCGTCTCGGAGCCAGCAGGGGGCGTGCATTGTCACTTGACATGCAAACCAAATAAGCCTCTCCCCTTCAGCTGTGGGTGCTGGTATTTCGGCCCAGAGAGGCACAGGTGCCTAATACACAGATGAAACACTGAGGTTCCTGGGCCAGAAGGAAGGAGGACCGCAGGAAGTGCATCGGAGGGGAGCCTGCAGGCACTGAGCCAGCCGGGCCTGAGACCAGGACCTGGGGAAGGAGGGCTCAGTGGGGACCGGAGCCTAACTTGAGGGGAAGAAGGACGTGGGGAACCTGGGGCCAGAGGGCGGCGCCCCTGGCAACCAGGCAAAGTCCACCACCGAAACACCCAGTGCTCTCCGTGGCCCCATGCGAGGGACCCAGTCCTCCCGGCCCGGCTAGCACTGGGCTGAAGCACGGTCTTCGCCAGCCCCTCTGGTCTGTTTTGACGCCCAGCGACTGGAGAGCGCGTTATGAACCATGAGCCCCGGGTGCCCGTGGGGGCCTCTCAGCGCGCACGCGCAGGCCCAGGGCGATGGCCAAGGGACAGATGCTCCTGTTCTTGCAAAGTAGGCCTGGCAGGGCCGCGGAGAAGCCGTCCCAGGCGTCCCGGCTCGGAGGGTCCTCGCCCTGCTCCCCCCGCCGTCTCTCCCCCCCCCCCGTTTCCCTCCCAATTCCCCCCAGCCCGCCCGGCAGCCCGCGCACCCGCTCCAGGAGAGTGGCACTAAATCCTGCACGCAGGCCTTGCGCGGCCACCGGGGTCCCCTTCTTGGCTTGTTCTGCCCTTTGGCGCCATCTGGTGTGAGCGAGGGGAGGCCCAGGCCCGGGGGCTGGTTTTACAGGCATGTGCCACCATACCCGGTCGGCTGAGCTATCTCGCCGGCCCCTGGTTTCTTCTTCAAGAAATGGTTATTGGATTAGACCCGGCCCCACCCAGTCGACCTCGGCTCAACCTATGATTACACTTGCAAAAGCCCCATTTTCCAAGTAATTCCTCGTTTCCAGGGGGAGCTGGAAGAATGTGCCCAGCCTGTCCTGTGGAGGGTGTCGAGCAGAGGGCCATTTGCCGGGATAAGGTGGCCCGGATGAGGCCTCACCCAGCCCACTGCGCCAGCTGCCTTCAGATGTGCATGGCCCCAGCCAGGCACAGGCAGAAGTAGTGAAATAACCCAGAAAACCTATAAATGTTATAGAAATAATAAATGTCGAGCACTGCACACAAGCAAGATTGTTAAGGGTAGATCGGCTCCCGCTGGCTGATGTCACTGAGGCAGAATAAAAGCCCAGAGCCTCTGCACCCCGGGAGCTCAGTGCAAGGCGACCTCCAGGACAAGCCCCTCACGGCCTCCCGACGGAGGGCTGCAATCAAGGACCCAGAAAGCCTGTCTTCAAGCGTGCGGGCACGTAGGCACAGGCACGGCAAAGGGCTTCCTTTTGTCCCTCACTGTTCCTAATTATGGATCAGAGTTTAATTTGTCACAAATGCCTTTTAAGCATCCATAAAGGCATCGTGTCTGGCAGCCCACGCCCGGTGGAGAGCCGCGGCTGCTGGCCTGTGCGGCTTCATCTGCAGACGGAAAGGAGCCAAAGGAACCGTCAGGTCGCTCCTCTTCCTAAGATCCTGCGGAGTGTGGGATCCTGCGCTGGGCACCACAGAGCAGTGGTGGCCCACAGTGACGCCCTTCTAGAGGACCCGCTGTGTGTGAGGGGTGGTGCAGTGGACTGCCGAATTCCGAGTGGCCAGGCCAGCGTCAGGTTGCTGGGGCAGCAAGAGACAAGCCTGGGTCTTGCTGTGCAGTGTAGGCCGGCCTTGCTCTCACTATGTAGCCCAGGCTGGCCTGGAACTCACAGTGATCCTCCTGCCTCAGCCTCCCAAGTATTGGAATGACAGGGCTGCACCACTGCCTGGCTTGGTTTTGGTTTATTTGGGGAAAAAAAATGTTTTGAATCAGGCATGGGGTGAATGCATGTGATCTCAGTACTCTAGAAGGCTGAGGCAGGAGGGTCCATAAAACAGCCAAATAAACTGGCAATTCAAAGAGATCCTGTCTCAAAAAAAAAAAAAAAAGATCAGGGCTACAGCCCAGTGTGAAGATCCTAGGCTTAATCCACAGTAATGAGCGTGTGTGCCCACAGATGTAACACATTTTCTTTATTATTTATTTATTTTCTGTATTTTAGGGAAGGGTCTACAGGGTGTTCAGGGTCTCACTACTAG
>NDGN011486752.1:0-16037 GCA_002564285.1 Tympanoctomys barrerae
CTTCCTTCATTTTGAGTGTCGGATATTTGTCCCAGCAACGAGAGAAGAGTAACTAAGACAGTCACCCTTAGTTTTTACTTGTGTCCTGCTTTTCTAAGCTGCATTTACACATAAAGTGCTTGAAGTTGCCTTAAGAAAGAGCCAGGCGTCCAAAACGCTTTGGGGTTTATGCCAGAAGGGAAAGTGACACTGTAGGAACCCAGCCACCTGTTAGCCCCTTATAACTGTTGACTTCTCACCCTGCCAGTATAAGTACCAATATTTCCAGACCTCACAGGTGGTGGTGCAGATTGAAAGGAGCAGGGTCACTTGGCCCAAATTCAACTGTTTGTCCCCAATGTGGGATGGCGCTGTACTATAGCAGGTCCCGAGGCCTCTTCTTTTTGATGTCAGCCTTCCTTTGTCCCACTGTATTTTTTGTTCTTGATAGTATTTTTCACTTTCTGATCCCTAATTATTTTACTACTCCTAAACCACTCATGGTTTGTTAGCACTTTCTTTAGGAACAGTTTTAGACAAACATTTTATCAGTGTCAAAAAGAATTATGTCCACTTAGCACAACTATTTTACAAATCATAGCCATGTCCTTAGATCTTTCTCTGTGTGACAAGGTTGCAGCAAGTACAGTAAGTCCCCAACTTAAAAACACGTGTTCAAATTTTCACAGCTGTGCTATGTAAGAGTCACAGGTGTGCTCCGTCCCTCTTTAGCATTTTACAAGCAAATCCGATTTAGGAATATTCTCCCCAAACAGAATTTGTTCATTCACAGACTTACCATAATAAACTTATAACTTCACCAAACCACTGCTGTTGAATGAGATGACTCTGTGTGTGTGTGTGTGTGTGTGTGTGTGTGTTTGTGTGTGTGTGTATATATAAGTGAATGCTTACATTGTATATCACCTATGGCCCTGTGGGACAGAGCTGAGAAAATCATTGTTCACTGTAAGATACCTCTCTCCTTTTTAATCCTAACTACATTTTTCCTTGAATTATTCATGGCTATTTCATATTTAAGATAAGCAGAGGCTGATGCATTGGTGAGGGCATTGAGTAACTGACAAAAATATATTTAGTACTTGCTAGATAAAGAGATTCAGTGAGATGATGAAATACCACAAGTCATAATCATGTATCTGTGTTTTCTTCTTCAAAGGAGCCTGTTAGATGCTCAAGAAGAGTATTATTTCTTAATCAAAACAAATAACAGTGAAGTGCTTAACAAACAATCCAGCATTATGCCTCACGCTGCCTCTGAAAGTAAGCACTCATACTCAACAGTGCTACACTTAGTTGAAAACCAATCTGTGAATTGAAGAGACTCCCCTGGCTGCAGCACGTGCTGAGTGCTGGCTTTCCCTTTCTGAGCCCTCCTTTCAGGTTCTCCAGTTACTCACTGTTTTCTGTGTTAACAAATGGGCGTAAAGAGAAAGATGACCTAAGACATAGTGTGATTAAAATACAATTCATATTCAATTGTAGCCTGACATATAAATAACTACTGTCTACAGCATAGCAAAAGAGTTCAGAGATCAATGAGTTGTTGGATGATTTTTCTCACTATTTTAAAACTCTGCAAGCTTTCAGATGTTTAGTTATTGTGGTAATACACTGCAAATATTTACAAAGTGGTTGATGTTTACATTTATCTGATAACAGTGTGCTGAACAGACACTGAGCCAGTCTGTCTTCTACAAAGAAGACATATTTACTTATGCGCTGAACCAGAAGCTACTTTTATTAGTCATATTTTATTCATATTTGTCCCAATCTGGGATAGATGCAAGCTCCTTGGGATAGGACAGAGAAAGGAGATGAATCCAAAATGTTGCAACTTCCTATGTGCTTTGTGCTTCTGGTTCATTAATGATTGATAAATTGAAGGCAAATAATTAATTGAGTGATACTTAAATTGTCCTTCATTTTAAATACAGTCCATAAACCCTAACGTATTTTACACATAGCTTTAAGATTAGGCAAGTGAATTTTATAGGATTATGTTATATAATATTTGCTATTACATAATAATATTATATAATATTTGCTAGTATAGGTACATGTTTTCTTGGATTTCATGTGTCCCCCAAATGTGTGTAAAGTTGTTGCATTTCAGAATAATTTAACAATAAATTACATTTCCCAGCTTCAGTGATTAATGGCTTTTTCTGACAGCCTTTGATGACTTTATTCATTCTTCTGCATGGAAAAAACCCTCTAACTATACACAGTTTCCAATGCTCAATAAGAAGCGTCATTACTTCACAATGCCTGCTTCTGGTATTCATTGTCAATCACATTATCTCCATTCAAATTCTTGTTTCAGGATGCATGAATTTGTCTCATCTGTGGTGTAATTTCCTGACACTATCTTGATACTCTAGGTGTCTGCATATTGACTTTTTTACTTCAATGCATTCATAACACCTACCAAAGTTAAAGTTTAAGGCTGGTGTAGAGTTTAATTAAAATAATGTTCGTTTATTTCCTTTGAGATTATTAATCAAGATGAACAAACTGTGTTACTAACTTGGATCATTACTGTACCGTTGTACTTTCTTTATATTTCTAGAGATTCACAACATTTAATCTATAATGAACTACACTAACTTGTATGCTTTTGAAAAAAATAAATTAAAACAACATAAATCAATGCTACATACAGTATAACATAGAACCTAAGATGAAATTTTATTGGTTGAGTCAACAATATGTATGTTTTAATAGACTATTTTTATAGCAGGTTAAAGTTCATAGAATATTAAACAGTAAATATGGACATTTCTTTACATCTCATGTAACCACACATGAAAAGCCTCCCCCATCATCAATATCCTCCCCCACAGAATTATATCTGCTATGATCACTAATCTATACTGATTTATCATTACCATTGAAAGTCCATATCAGTATTAATTCCTGGTATTGTACATGCGATGGACTTTGGCAATTTTTCAGTGACATGTATTCATCATAATAGAATCATATAAGAATAATTTCAGTGCCTTAAAACTCCTCCATGATCTGCCTGCTCATCCCTCCAGACCCTAATCTTTTTACTTGCTTTTTCCTCACTAGAATCCAGCCCCAAGGACACTTGCTCTTGGAGTTGTAGCATCTGGAAGTGTGAGGAGATAAACTTGCGCTGTCTAAGGCACCCAGACTCTGATATTTTCTTATGATAGTACAAGAAGACCAACACAATATCCAAAGCTCAGTGCTACAGGTATCTTCACAGGTATCCTGTGAAGACTGGCTCTTTCCCTTAACAATATGCTCTTAAGGCTTCTGCATATACTTTGAAAGTTTAATGGCTCATTTCCTTTTCCTTTTCTGTTTTTATTTTAAAGAGAAAAAAAAGTAAAACAAAACTTCAAATTTTGTAGCTTTCTTTGTGGACATAAAATTTCAACTGATTTGGATAAATACCAAGAAATACGCCTGCCAAACTGTCTTTAAACTGTCTGCATCCCCCCAGCAATGGGGTAGAACTCCTGCTGATCACCATCCTCACAAACACTTGGCCCTATCAGCATTTTGGATTCCAGCCATTTTAGTAGATATATAGTGGGATCTCACTGTTGATTTGCATGTCCTTAATGACATGATTTAGTACATATTTTCATATGTTTCTTTTCCATCTGTAAGACTTTCTCTTTTTTGAGGGGGGGTGGGCTGGGGATTGAACTCAGGCCCTTGCACTTGCCAGGGAAGTGCTTATTCTACTGAGTCATCTCCCTGGGCCAGCCATCTTCCCAGCCCAAGACTTTCTCATGTAGGTGTCCATCCAAGTATTTTGCTCATTAAGAAAACAAAAACAGAAACAAACAAAAAAAAATCTCAGATCATGTACTTACTGTTAAATTTTATTAATTCTTATATATTTCACATGATAGTGCTTCACCAGTTACATTTTTTATAAATATTTTCTCCCAGTTTTAGGCATGTCTTTTCAATCTCTTGATAATATCTTTGGTAGAGCAGAAAATTTAAATTTTAATGAAATCCAGCTGAATGAGACACATTTTCGTATTCTTCAATGTCAGTACATCTCTACTCTTTACTCCTATCTTATATGTGTTCAAACAACTCACATAAAATCAGGCTGATGTTTTTACATGAGGTCAAGTGAGAGAAAACAAAAAGCAAGGGGAGCCCCAAGGACCTAGAGTCAGGCTCACTGGATTCAAATCCTGGCACAGAATTTTCCTCTCAATATCTTTTTTTTTTTCCTTTTTGCAGTACTAGAATTGAACTCAAGGCCTTCATACTGAGCTATGCCTTCAAGCCTTTTCAAATTTTTTTATTTTGAGACAGAGTTTAACTAACTCACTAAGTATCTGAGGTAGAACTCAAACATGCTCTCCACATCCTCAGTCTTCCAGCGTTCAGCCCTTAGCTGTGTGCCAACATGCTCAGCTTCCTCTTAATATCCTTGTGATAGACTGCAGTGCTTTCCCTTGAACTTACATATGTGATCACCAATCCTTATAGTGATTTTCTTTGGAGACAGGGCTGTTACAAAAACAATTAACGTTAAATGAGGTCACAATGCTACTGCCCTAAGACAATAGGGCTGTGGTCCTTAACAAAGAGAGGTAGAGACACCACAGAGCTCTCACATTCTCTGTCCCTGAATGCACAGAAGACGGACCATGTGGAGAGAACCACCTGCCACCCAGCTAGGAGGACCTCACTAGAATCCAGCCCTAAGGGCACCTTGCTCTTGGAGTTATAGCATCTAGAAATGTGAGGAGATAAACTTCTGCTGTCTAAAGTACCCAGACTCTGATATTTTCTTATGACAGCACAAGAAGGCCAATGCAATATCCAAAGCTCAGCATTCTATCTTCTGGATTTCATAATAGCATATGCCTCAAAAGGACTATTTGGACTGCAATAAAAAGATTGAGGCTTTAAAACTTTAGTATATTCTCTAACATAGACATCTCAATAGATGTTAACTGTATTTCTATAAGAGGGTATTTATCTGATTGGCAGTCACGTGGAAAGCTTTTACCTGATACACATTCTTCCTTAAGGCATAAATAAGTCTCCGAAGCACTGAGTACAATAACAAATTCCTAAATGGAAATACTAATGGAAGGACAGCGTAGATGCACTTATTCTCTAGTAAAATGTCTGCCATTATCTAACCACTGTGCTACAAACAATGTGCAAAAGAAAATGTATCTTACCTGGAAATAGCAGTTGAAAAAATCCAGATGTGGCTTCATGAAACCTTTGAATTACTTTTGTTTTCATTTTTCAAAAAAATCTCAATGCAGGAGCTTTGCTTAAACAGTCAAAATTTCATCAAGAACTTATACTTCTTCCTGGTGTACTCCTTCCTTCCTCACATTACCACATTAAGTGTGAAAGCTAAATGAAGCCAGTAGGCCTTCGCTTCTGCTTCTCCTTTTACATGTTAGCCCAGTCCAAATTCTATTTTTTATTAATACCTGGGTAAAAAATGATTGTGAGGAGTTGGTACTGGGTATAACACCTCTTATTTCTTTTTAAATTCCCTTCTCTTTAAATAGTTATTCTAAAATGTCCTCTTTTATAAAATGAGGGTGACATTAAATTCAATTTAAAGGTCTATTCTTTGTTAGGTATACACAAAATTCTAAGATCTTCTCAATTATTTTCTCAGCCAAAATGGATTTACTTATTCCTTAAACAAAGAGATTGTTTTTTCCTTTATAAAAATGAACTGACAATTGCACAAGTCATCTTTTTGATTGAGTCTGGCATGCACCTGCCATTTAAGACCTCATTTTCAAGTGAGTTTAGAAAAGGTGGAGCCAAATACCTTGGCATTTGTCTTTTAGAGCTTCTGCCCCTCCTGTGGTAACTGGGAAAACTAAGAACATTTTGATGATGAATTTTGCTAACTTCAAATGAGTAAAGTTACAAAGATACTTCATGTATTCAAAATAAAGCTTCTGACTTGTCCGCTTCTTTCTATCCTAACCAGTGTTTCCTCAAGTGTTTGGCCCCTCTAATAATGTAACACCAATGGTCTGAACACTGAACTTTGGTAGTGGTATTTCAAATTTCTCTTCCCTTCACACCAACGTTCACACCCTCATAAAGTACGGTCGATTTTACCTCTTTGTTCTGTTTTGTACCCTCCATCCCTCCATGCCTCCATCTTCACTGTCATTACCCCCATCCAAGAATCCAATTCCTGGTCGGTCACTCCGTTCTTATTGTTTCCTTCTCCACAGCAGTCTTATGGTTTTATAAAAACATAAATTGAGACATCATCTCCTGTTTCATTTGCTATAATTTTTTTCATTTCAAATAGAACAAAATTTATTATTTTCTTTTTGCTGTGACCTAAAATGTTCTCTCATAGTTGATCATACCTATATGTCTTGACATTCTTTCTTCCTAAGGGAAGCCTTGTACACTATGTTATGACCACACTGGCCACTTACCTTTTAAAACTTCTAAGCTCTTTCAAATATAATTAACATGTGATCTATGTATTGACACTCCTCCAGGAAGAGAGAGAGCCCATGTCACAATTTTGGGTGGTTGGTGACTACTCTGAAAATTACATAAGGGTATATGGACTTCTGTCACAAGTACCACTGACTAGATGGTTAACAGAAATTGATTTTGCAGTAGTGACAGCTAGAAATAACAAAGATCAAGGTGCTCCTTGGGCTGGTTCTGGTGAGTTCTTCCTCAGTGGCTTGTAAATACCTACTTTCTGTGTCCTCATATGGTTGTCCCTTTGCCTAGGTGGCCTAGGTCATATTTTCATCAATCATATTAGATTAGATCTCTCTTATATGACTTTTTCATTTGAGTCATCTACTCCAAATATAGTTACACTTCGAAGCACCCGAAGTTAAGAGTTCAGTATATACATTTGAGGCACAAAATTCACCTCATTATACTTCTGGGGCTAGGTTATAAGAGAAGGCACTATCTATTGTTCATTATTTCAACCCTGAGCTGCTTATGAGTTCCCCTGAGGCATCATATTACCAGAAAGCCAAAGCCACTGGAGAGGCCATGAGTAGATAGTGGGGTTGATGGCCTAACTCAGCCTAGCTTTTCAGATGCACTAGCACAAGAGCCAGGCATGTGAGTGAAATCCTAGCAACCATAGATGATTTCAGCTGCTTACTTTCCAAATCATCCACATGTTACAAATCTTCTTAGCATATGTCTTATACAATGTGGAGAGAAAAAACAGAAGTCATTCCTTCTGTAGCCTATCAAAATTCCTGACCCACAGAAACCATGAGCAAAATAAATTGAATGCTATTTTTATTTAGCAATACATTGGTGAGACCTGTTATGTAGCAATCGATAGCTGTATTGTCACATCCTGACTGCCACGTATGCTCTTTTTCTCTCTCTCTGGGAGGCTTTTCCCCATGTTTTTGCCTTCTTAGCACTTTCTCTTAAACATCTTCTTTAGAGAGCTGTCCTATGACATCTGGTGGAACATTTTCTCTTTCATTATCTTTGGGCTCCCTGTTCCTTAGATCTCCCATAATCATTATTTAATTGCTTCTACTCATTAATTGCTCTCCTGGTACCGCTGCATTTTTTTAAGTCAGGGTCTTTCTATTCAGGATCTTTCTACTGAAGTCTTTCTACTTTCTTCTCAGGCTGGCCCTGAATTCACTATGTTCCCTGGGTTGGTCTTGAATTTACCTCAGTCTTCCTACCTCGGCCTTCAACATGTTGGGATTACAGGTTTGTGCCACCATATCTGCCAATATTGCTGGATTTTCAAAAGCAGGAATCACCAGCACAGGATATGCTTTGCATGTCCATGATTAGGGCACTTGGAATATTTTCAAAAAAGAAAAAGCAATGACTATAGGTTCAGTATTATGTTTTGGTTGGGTAATAAACATTATTGAAAGTAAACTGAATGGATTTAAGGTGAGGGTCAATTATAATAAAGCAGTACAGTGTTATGGAATACCTTCTGTAGCCAGCTTTAATCTAGGAGCTGATGATGCAGTGATATTCATGGAAAATCAAAAGTATAAATAGATCTAGGGAGGAGCACATGGAGACTCACCAATAAGCTACTGTTGGGCAGAGTGTCCCCAGGGTTATCACACATAACAGTCAAGATGGACTGAACTCCTGAGTCAAGATGCTGGTCACTGTTTACATTTAATGAGTGGAGCTGAGAGTCTACATTCTCTGGTAGATTCCAGGGTACACCTTAAGTCTAGAAACAGTGAAGATGACAGATTTATGTAAATTCGAAATTACACCCACTAAAAACTAGGGAGGTGAACTCATAGAGAAAATTAGAGTTGCAAAACCAGGACTGGGGTCCCAGGACTGAATATCTGCATATTTTGTAGGTAACACATAGGGCCTCACAAGAAGAAACAATAGTATGGCCACAGTCAAGTCCAACTGTGCAACCGCAGGTTGTCACTTCTTTTTGGAGTTATAACTTTCTGTGGGACAAAAGTATTACTATGATATCTAGCGAACTCCCTCATGGCTCACAAGTCATGCATTGCTTCCACCTGTGATCCACATTAATTCATCTTTGCCCAAATCTGAAAACTGTTTTCATTTCCATGTATATGAATAGACCAGGATGAATGGACCGAGGGGCCAGGAAGAAACGGGAGTAAGAAAAATGTGAGTAACACAGCAACGGAAGTTATAGAACTGGCTGACTTTTTGCAGACACCTCAGTTTAAATCCAGAGTATGAACAGATAACAGTGCTGGGCAAGTTTGATCAGATGCACACGGTGTTTTAAGAAGTAATTAGTCATACATTCAATACAGGCAATCAGGAATATCTTTAGAATTTTGTAGAGAAGTGGAAACTTTCAAAATCCAGTGCTGGGAAAGAGTATGCTTTGTATCTAGATCTTTAAGTAGGCTAAATAAATAGGAAAAAGCAGAAGCATGTAGAACCTGAGGAGGAGAGGATTCCTGTCCAGAGATGGCTGAAATGCTGCCAAGTCAGACTCCAGGTTGTGAAATTTATCTGAATGAAGTTCAGTATAGTAAAAAAGTAGCGTGAATATCAAGAATAATTTAAAACAATTTTACAATAAATGACAGATTGCCATTAGCCTCCCTCCCTCAGGATAGCCCCTCACTTAGAACACATTTATCACATCATTCTTTCTACTTCCTGGAGCAGTGCTGGGAGTCCCCTTTCTATCTTTGTCGTCAAGGCTGCTGCAATGTCCTGAATTAATTCAAAACCTGTACAGAACCTTCTATCATGTGAAACCACGACAGTGTGTCCTTAGCCGCCATATTCACCAGAACTGCCTTTGGGAAATCCCTTGGCTTTCCTCAAGCCAGGTCAAAATAACCACGAAAGATAAACACTTTGATTTGATTCAGAACATCCAGAAGCCAGAAGAGTGCAGCTAAAGACATTCACAAAAGAGGACTCTCAGAACTACCTCTGAAAGTGACAAAACAGGGGGATAAATGTTTGAAATGTGTGTGCATGCAGGGGTATTGTGAAGATAATGCATTGTGTCTTTACTTCAATACTTACAAAAAATTAACATTAATCATGTTTTGTGATCACATCTCATGTGTGGGCCCAGCCTTTTCATTTGTGTACTTGACAGCTTCACTGTGCTGGCCTTGCTTTTTTTTTTTTTTTGTGATACTGGAGATTTAACTCAGGACCTTGAGCTTGCCAGGCAAGTGCTCGTCTGATTGCTTCACTGGGTTTATGAACACACACTGAATCCTTTTCTCTTTCTTGCTTTTCTTTTTTCTGGCACTGGGGATTGAACTCAGGATATGTGCTTGCCAGGTGGGTGCCTATGCCACTGAACTATCTCCTCAGCTGGCTTCTCTTTCTGAGCTTAGTCTTTTAAGTGTTTCTCCTGCTGGGCCAGCCAAATAGCTCAGTGGATTAAAGCACCTGCAAGCAGGTGCAGGGGCTGGAGCTTCAATCCCCAGGCCTGCTGTGCTGGCCCCACCTCCCATGCTGGCCCCTCCTCCCATGCTGGCCCCACCCATAAGGTGCAATTGAAACTGGGCATGGTGGCATGCACCTGTAATCCCAGCTCTTGGGAGGCTGCAAACAGGTAGATCACTATGAGTCCGAACTAGTAGTGAGACCTTGAGCACCCTGTAGACCCTTCCCTAAAATACGAACAACAACAACAACAACAAAGAAAAAGAAAAAGAAAACAAAAAGTGTTTTCCCTGCTACAACTCTAATTCTAGTGTATGACCTTAGCCTCTTGGTAAAAGTCCTGATAATTAGGCCCTTGTAATTCTTAAGACTATAACTTCTCTTTCTGGTTCTAATAGTTTTTTGTTCTTTTTTTAGACAGGTTCTCCCTATGCAGTTCAGGCTGGCCTTGTGCTCACTTTTGTAGCCTCCAAGCTGGTCTCAAATGCACAGCAAACCTCCTGTCTCAACCTCCTGAGTGCTGTGATTACCAGTGTGTACCACCACACCAGGTTTCTCTAATGCTTATTTATTCTGTTCCACTTTTAGAGATTTGCTCACTCCTCTTAACTGTGGAAATTTGACTTAAAGCCCATATTTCTAGACTAAAGGGAGGAATTCTGAGGAAAATCATTATATATAATAAGCTTTGAAGCAATTTGATAATTTTCTTTATTTTCATATGACTTCAGTGACCTCTTGACCTTAAAATATTTCTTATTCTATTTGACATATACAGATCTTCCAAATTTCTTACAACTTTTTTCTTTTTTTTTGTTCCTCCTTCTTCTTTTATTCTTTCTGGGTGATGTAACACTTCAGAAAAATGAGTTTTTCAGGTAACTTGTGTTGTATGTTCTTTGTTTCCCACCCATATCAATATAGACTACAATGAAGTGATTTGAAAGAAAACTTCCCTCGAAGATATTTTGCTGTTAATTAAAATGTTCTATTATATTCTTTGTATTAATGAGCCAATGATAAATGTCTTTGAAGAAATCAAGCTAAACAGATAAGCACTTTGTTATCTGGGGTAATGCAGAGAAAGAAAAGAGAAGGTACAAGTATTAAGAGAGAATAGCTGATTTTAAACAAGGATAGAATGACTATCTGGAACTTTTAGTTCTATAGGACTTTCAAGTGAAAATATTCATCAATTCCCCATATAGCTTAAATAGAATAGCTGATATATTACTTATAGAACAAAGAATCAGAAAGCTCTAGAAAGGCAAGAAGGAAAGTTGAAAGTAAAGGAGAGAAATGTGAAGTTCTGCATTTGAACTTTCAAAAATTCTTCCATAATATTTCATGTGGAAAAAAATCTGGATGTTTATCTCCTAGCTACAATTAACAAGTGAGTGTGATATCTTTTGCAACTTCTGGCTTTGCTCTAAGTACGGATCATGTAAACCTACCAAAGGCTCTTTCTGCATTCATATGCTCAGACCATAAATTGATATTCATAGCTGATTCTAAAGGGGGTAATGAGTAAGTTTTCTCTAAATGCTGACCAGCATCTGAAATGATTCTGAAATAAGTAAGTCTCCAATTTACAAACAATTTGAGATTTGAACTGTAACAGATAGGAATGACTCCTGCAATTTTTAGGCTTTACATTGTACATTTATATCAAGGTGTGCATAAGGCTCACCTGTCAGATTTAAGAACAAATCTGATTTACGAATATTCTCCTGAAATGGAATTCCTTTGTAAAGTCAGAGACTTACTGCGTTGGAGGAATTTACAGGTACACATCAGGAAAAGACTCAGGGGAAATATAAATGATATTTTTAATATTAAAAATGTCAAACAGAAGAAGGATTAAGGTTTGTGGGTAGTTGCAAAATGCAACTGTAGAATTCATGGAAGTTACAAAGCAAAATTTAGGTGGGTATAACTATCTAATTCCCTATAATATTCAATAAATATCAAAAAATATCTAACTCCCTATAATATTCAAAGTTTAATTCTGAGTCTCTCTTTCCCAGCTTATAATGTAGCAGCAGAAGCACTGACATGAACTATTCCAAATGGTAAGTATTACTAAGGATGAAGGAGTCAAGCTAGGGTAAGCTTGAGCAAGGAAGGGGTGCCTCACCACTTGTAGAGTGATGGAATCTACACTACAGTAGAGGAGGTAAGCTCTGGAAGTACAAAATATGATAACAGTAAACCAGAGGGAAACAGCAGTAATGGTAGGAGATTGGGTAAAGGTAGAATCAACTAGACTTTCAGGCTGATGACTTATAGTAAACAGATTAAAACAGGAAAACTAGGGTGA
Organism: Tympanoctomys barrerae; assembly: GCA_002564285.1. NCBI lineage: Eukaryota > Metazoa > Chordata > Mammalia > Rodentia > Octodontidae > Tympanoctomys > Tympanoctomys barrerae. The sequence continues at coordinate 12,224 of NDGN011486752.1, forward strand.
ATCTCAAGACTTATGCCTACATAGTCACATGATCGGTGTTACCACTAACAAGAAAAGGTGATCACGGTGTTCAAGGGTAAGAGCAGACAGAGAATTCAGTACTGCATAAACTGTCCTTGGAGCAGGTCAGAGACACCTTCACAGAGATGTAGAATGGGAAAATGGAAATTTAAAAAATGGTCAAAATCCAGAAAAACAGACTTAGAGGCTATGTATTTGCAAATTGTAATTAAGTCTTAATCTAAGGTTATTATTTTTGTTATAGAGAAAATATTGCCAAGTAAGAAAGACAAAAATAAGATCGTGCTGAAGTCAGGCAGAGTGGACGATGTGAGGTCGCATCGTGAAGATTATGCTGATCTGGGAAATCCATCATCATGGGGGTCTGAACTTAAAGATATTGGCTTTTATGTCTTTCAAGTTCACTCACCTTTCTTGATTCCATGACATAAAGAGAGCTGGAAACTGAGTCCAGTTCCTGTGGGGGCTTTATGGGGGTTTCCATCTTTGTTTCTCACTTTTTTATGTCTTCACTCTCAACATATATATTTCAAAGAATCTGTCTCTGCTACCTCTCAGCCTCTCTGTGATATTCTCTCACACGTCAAGAGTAGTGTGTTGGGATTAGTCAGGCTGCATGTTCCCTCCCATTAAACAACTGGTATATTCATCAGGATTACGTATAACGTGTGTGACTTTCAAGCAACAACAGAGTGGAGAGCTTCTTTGCATCATTTTGTATTGAGACATCTTTGGAGAGCTGTTACCAGTGCAATGTGTGGTTAACAGTCCAGTGGTTAATATGAGAGGGCTGCTCTTTTATCTTGTTATATAGAACATTTTCATTTTCATGTGAACACAGTCCAGTGCAGTAAGAAGAAAGCAGAGTTTGGATCAGCATTTGAGCTCCCAGTCTGACTTTATTACATTCTAAAATTCCATCTGTACATTGGCAACAATATGTAACTCACAGGGACATCCTGACAATTAAATAAAATGATGAAAAAGACTATTTGACATATTGTAGAACATTTATGGACTTATGCTCAACTGTTTGTTAATTTTAATTTTATTTTGGAAAACACATTTTTGTCTTCCCCTCATTGTGTGTAAAAATCTTTATCTCACCTTTAGAGAGAGATACCTATTATGTCAGTTCATAAAGATGAAAGACTTTAAAGAAAAACATTGAGGTTATTTAAAAGGTCTTCATGGCACTGATAAATGGGTCTTTTGTCCAATATAGATTCCCTTGATCACTTCAATGTTCATTATAGAAGTACCTCTGTTCTATTATCTTTTACAGTTTTGTTCCTACACCAAAGGAAATCAAAGCACCAAAGTTCAATGCAGTGCATTTCTGATCTAACTACACTGAAACAAAGAGTCAGAATTGAGGGTGCTGTCCATGGCCGCTGGCTTCGCTCCTTCCAGTGTGTGCTGTGTTCTTGCTAATGCCACCTCTGCTGCCATGTCAGAGGGTACAGAATCCAAGCAACTGGAAATCTCCTCTTCCCTGCTTCTTTGCAGATGGACAGACCTACAACTCCACCCTCAGTGACCTTGCACACTGAGGAAATCAGTGAGCTCTAAAAGATATATTAGCTTCAATAACTGGAGAACACTGAGGAATCAGGTCCTATTGTTTCAACAGACAAAACTACTTGAAACAAGCTCAATGCTTCAATAGATATAGGATAATTACTAAGCTTGCATACCATTTTTCCATAGGTGGACTTTTGTTGCCTGGAGGACAGAAAGCACAAATCAGAGCATCAATAATTTAAATAACCCCCACGATGACCACCATGATAAAATTCTTATAGTCAACAGGGAAGTAATCATCAAATTTCACATCAGCTTCCTTTATGAGGAAGCAATGAGAAGAGCAGGTGGGCCACAGGGCCAGTATAAATCAAGTTTCTTGACACATATAAACAGTGACACTATATGGTGCTGAAAGTATTTACAGACACACAACTGCCACAAGGGAAAAAGAACTACAGGCTGGGGTGATCAGGACAGGATTCCCACGGAAGCAGCAATGGAGTGCAGTAAAGGAGTACCCTCAGAAGTGGAATGCAAAATGCATGGAGCTATAGGTATGGCAAAGGAGAAATGACACAGCTGAGGGAGGAAATGGAAAATGATCCCACATGGGGCCACATAGGGTTCTCCTCATGCAACCTCAAGAGACTAAACCAGAGGATCATGGTAGAAATTATAGCAGGATGTGGGGGCCTGGTTGAGGAGGCCTGGCTTCACAGTGGAGATGTAAAAATCAGTCAGAATCTGTCATCTGGAAAAAGGACAAAGGAATCCTGCAAGATTGACATAGAGGGAGTGAGCATGGGTCAGGCACAGTTTTGTAATAAGGAAGACTCACTATGTAGCTGTAAAGAAACAAAAACTAATCATAAGCAAACAAGAGAAAAACTGTGGCATTATACAAAGTAAATTAAAATGAAAAGAGGAAAGAAATAGAGAACATACAGAAAATAAGTGAGAACCTTCAATTTAGATATATAGGCTTCTGATTTGTTTCTGGAATAGGTATGGTAATTCTTCCCTAATTCACCCCTCTCTACTGACCCCAATTCAATGGCACACATTGGCTTTGAACAGTAGCATTCCACTTCCCCACAAAAGAACAAGCAGATTGGCCTATTCTGGGCTTCAATTTAGGTGAAGTCCCCATGTTGTGTTCCTGAGACTCCGGAGGACTGTCCCTTGAGATGATGATACGATAGAAGAGAGTTAGAGTGCAGTCTTAAGTCATAACTTAGGAAGAGAAAGTCTTAGAACTTTGTATGTCATTAAAACAATATATCCTGTTGAAAAGTACTATTTTTCAACTTTTGGGCTAGAACTACCTTAAAATGGTCTTTCTTTTGTAGGTTTGGTTCTTCATTCATACACCTTAGAGGTATCTAATTGTTCTTGAACTTTGCTTGCTTACTTGCACAACTGTTCAGAAAATTAGCAAAGTGTGAAGTGGGGTTCTAGTCACCCTGAAAATGAATCAGCTAATTAAATTAATTTTGTCTCTGTATGTTGCTTCGACCAATTAAGTCACTGAGGCAATCACATCAGAATAAATCAACCATATTGTTATATAATTCTTTTTAATAAACAGAGTTATAATTATATGAAGGCAATTTTGAGGATACCATATGCTACGAAGCAGAGAACCTAATTTATTTAATTGATTTGGAGAGACAAATTCACTCATGTGTAATAACTTTTATCATCCAAAATTTTAATTCATGCTACATAATAAATTTTGAAGTCTCTTTCTTGCTTTATGGATCACAGTTGAAATTAGTTTCAACAGAGCTTGAGACAGAAAGGGATCCTGTAGGTTTCTGCAGGAATCTGTGCTATAAATTCTGCTGAAGCACTGTTGATTCCTCTTTTGAGAAAAGTCAATACAAATAGAGATGTGAGTGGCACTGGGATGGGAAATGTACCTTGCAATAGATTCTGAAAGGGAAAAATGAAGTTGGGATAATCTCTTCCCCACCTCTTCTTCCATACCTTCTTTGCAAATAATAGGTGCTATGTCAATTCTTGATGAAAATGTCTTCTTTTATTTTTATTTACTTATTTATTTTTATTTTTATTTTTTTTGTATTGTAGGAAAGGATCTACAGGTGTTGAGGATCTCACTACTAGATCGGACCTGTAGAGATCCATCTGTTTACAGCCTCCCAAGAGCTGGGATCACAGGTGCACACCACCATGCCCAGTCTCAACTGCCGTCTCAGCACTTTACTTTTATTTTTAATTAATTAATTAATTAATTAATTAATTA
>NDGN011486756.1:0-14439 GCA_002564285.1 Tympanoctomys barrerae
ATATATATATATATATATATATATATATATATATATATGAAAACAGCAGTCATACACAATATTTTCTTTTCTTTCTTTTTCTTTTTCTTTTTCTTCTTTCTTTCTTTTTTTTGTACTGGAGATTGAACTCATGACCTTGCACTTCCAGGCAAGTGCTTATTCTACTGAGCTATCTCCCTGGCCTTCATATACAGTATTTTCATCTGTAAATATTTCAGCAAGTATCTCTAATATATAAAGGCTCTCTATTTAGAAAAACATATGTATTTGGTACAGGGTCTCACTACACAGCTCAGACTTGTAGTCATCCCTTGTTTTCAGCCTCCCCAGTGCTGGGATTATAGGCGTGTGCCACCATGCCTGGTCTTGGTGGCTGGCTTAGAGTGCCCAGGGGTAGAGCCAGTGCAGCATGTGTTGCCAGGGATCAAACCCCAATCCCTGCACTTGCCTAAGCAGGTGTTTAGTCCACTGAGCTATCTTGCCGGCCCAGGACTTCCTAAAAACCACAATGCCATTATCACGTGTAAAATAATAATGTATTAATACAAAAAAGCAGTGTCTCAAAATTGTCAGCAATTTGTTTGAATCAAGAATCCAAATAAGATCCTGTATAGGGTCGGGAGATAGCTCAGTGATAAGCACCTGCCAGGTGAGTGCAAGGTCCTGAGTTTGATCCTTAGTACCAAATGAACAAACAAACAAACAAACAAATAAGATCCCATATAGATTTAGCTTTTTATGCTACAAAGTCCATCTTCTTGACTTGCATTCTGTGTTCATATCTTTTAGATGGTGGTCCTTACCTTCCTTCCTGCCTGCCTTCTGGAACGTCCCTGCTCATGTGCCTGCATGGCCTTACTTTCAAGTTGCCTTGGCTGCCATCTTGAGTAGTCATCAGCTATAAATTTCCCAGAAGAATCCCAGTGTTTTTTTTTTTTTTTTGCATGGTGTCCTGTGGTTATTTCCCTAAATAGCCAAACCATTAGATTGTTGGGGGAGCTTTACAACCCAGTTCCTGGAGTTGCTTGACTCAGATATTTGTTTGAGATAAACCATGTACATTCCAGCTAGAATGAAGTCCTTTTTGTTCTGACCCAAAATTGCTCCTTTTATGACCCAGATTTCAGAGACTCTTATTGGTCTTTCTGGGGCTCAGGACCATGTTCCCATCACTGTGTCCCCCAACAAATTTCATCTGTGCAATCCCAGTTCTCTCTGCCTCCTTTTTTGGTCTCATGGCACGTTGAGGTCAGTCCTCATGCACTATGGCTGGATCTTCAGGAACAGATTCCTACATTGCAACTGGTAGTGATATATAAGTTTCCAAAATGGACTTGTAAGTTTCCCCTCCAACTCTTGTTTTCTTCAAATTAAGAGAATTTTTATGGAAAAATTTAAACTACATACAAAAGCCTGGGACACTTGAATTTGCAGCCAATGGTCAAACTAGTACAAAAGCTTTCCCCTTTCTGCCTCCCCACACTCCTCTTGGCATCGTCTCTTCCTGGACCACCCCATGGCCCCATCAGGCATCCCAGGTACCAATGCATCCTCTGCCTGTCACAGATCTGATTTCTCATCTCTTTGCTTAAACAAGAAGAGCAAGATAAATAGACAAAGCTATTGACAAGAAACTCATACTTGTCTTCTTGCCCTATTCAAAAGTTGCTGCTGAAGAAAGTTTTAAGTATGACTTACATAAGCAGAAGATATTCACTTGGATATGTGCCTGCAATGTAGTGGTACAGTGAAGTACCGGGTGATGGAGACTCCTGCCTGTTCTACAAACAGGATCTGGACACTGGGCTTGTACTATTCTCTTGCTAACACTGGGGCTTCAGGAATATCATGAATCAAACTACAGCTCATTTTCCTGATTTACATTCTGTGTCTTCTCCTATTGTAGGAGAATTTTTCCTGATTTGGCCCTTGTCTTCTCGATTTGTTTCCGCTCATGCACTTGAGTGTCTCAGTCCAACCTGCTTGGTTGCTCGTTTTTATTTTCTGTGCCAACCTAGTGTGATCTCCCCTTTCTCCCTGGGAACCTACCTCCTTCCACAACTGTCATTTCCCATAGACTCCTAACACACACAGACACACACAGACACACACACACACACACACATACACACACTACTGCCAAAGACACATGATGTCAGATCATTTGTCCTTAATAATTAGCCACGTTAGATTATCACCATATCTCCTACCTCTTTCTGTGCTGAAGGAATTAGCCTCGTGCAGTAATGAGACTCATTAGCATATAAACAACAGTGATGCTCCAACTCCCACGTGAATGTAATAGCAAGTGTCTAGATTAGGTGGGAGATCTGGTATTTGAATTAATAGGTGTCCTGGGGTATTGTTATGGTTTGCGTCTAGTTGTCCCCCCAAAGCCTCATGCAGGCATGGGGCAGACTTCTAGAGTTTGTGATTACCTCATGATCCTCTGGGATTATGAGTGTGAGTGGTACTTGGATTATGGGTGTGAGTACTTCACCAAGCCTGGGGAAGATAGCTTGAATGCAACTTAAGGGAGACACTGAAACCTCCAGTAACTGGGAGCTAAATAAACCTTTCCTTCCTTCAATTTGGGTGCTTGGTATTTGTCCCAGCAATGAGAGAAGAGTAACCGAGACAGGTATTGAATAATCAGAATTTTCTATACTGACTAGTGTATAAGGTATAAATTGGGGACAAAGACACAATCATGACACCTTGTTTCATTGGGCTCATGGAATAAATTACACTTGTGAAGTCTGAGGTTTGAATCCAGGCGGTAGCCACTGGAGAGCGCAACAGCAGCAACAGTTACTGTTTGGCTTGTTTTTTCTGTTTTCTCTCCCTGACCTGATCCCAGAAGTCCAGGCTTATCTGCACAAACTAGCCTTCCAAACTAATTTTCTCTGTAGGAGTCCACCTCTGATTTCTTTTTTCTTTTTTCCCCACAAGTAAGTAAAAGAATATCTTCTGAAGAAACACCCTTCACCTGAACTTTCTGCTTTCCAGAAATAGAGCCTAGCTCTAGCTCTAGGCTGCTGTGCAGGACCCTTCTGTAAGAGTGGGCCATTTCAGCCTGGTTATTTTTGCCAGAGATTTGGCAGCTGTTTTACAAGACAATCTGAGGAAAGTTGTCCTTCTACCTGCTAAGTTCAGATCAGGGAAATAATTAGCCTTTGAAAGAAAAAAAGGTCTTCAACCAGCTACTGAACTGGGACTGAAACCCAGGGCCAACTCAGACTCAAGAACATTCAATTTGAAAAGCTGCATGCACAAAAGCGCTGTGGCCACACCAATATCAACGGTGTCAGGGCAGCATCTTCACACTGCAAAGAACTTCAAGGGGGAAGGGCTAGTGCTCTGTCTCATCACTCTAGTGAAGGACGTGGGGCTAAGCATCTAAGTGACATCTGAGCCATCAAAATGCACGGACTTCTGTTCCATTTCAGACGAAAGCCTTGACAGGAAGATAGAAGTAATAGCAAAACTGCAACATGAGGCTAACCTAGTTCTGCCTCTCCATAGTACTGACAACTCCCATTTCCATGGAAAATACTACAGAAAACACTAGACGTGATATTTCTAGTCCACATGGGAGAGACCGAAAGGTTAAGTGACCCGACAAAATATTTCCCCCACAGAACCCGTCCAGCTCTGTGTGTTTTGCTTCACTATCCATTCCGTCTTTAGTTTGTTATTTTAAAATGTCAAGAAGGAAAAGGTCATTGTATACATGCAGCCTCCCCATCACAAGTGAAGCCATCGGGATTTGTCAAAGAAAACCAGCCACAGATCCTTTCTCTCCTAGGCACAGATGGCAGCTGAGAGCAACACGGCACAGGAAGGAGCGGCGGAGATCCCTCTCAATTACCTCACGCAAGTTTGCTTACTCAGCATTTTTTTGCTGCGTGTCTTCATCTGAACATATTAAAACGTTTCCTTAATTTATCTATAATATCTAGTTGTGGAGCATGAAGACCTCGTTTTATTTTTATTTATTTATTTTTATGTGTTTGGTACAGGGTCTCACTACGCAGCTTGGACTCTAATGGTCCTCCTGTTTTCAGCCTCCCAGCACTGGGATTACAACACTTGATCTTAGCCAAAAGGCCGAGAAGCGACAGCACTGGGATTACAGGCCAGCACCACCATCCGATCTAGTAGTGAGATCCTGAACAGCCTATTTACAGCCTCCCAAGAGCTAGGATTACAGGTGTGTGACATCATGCCCAGTCTTAATCGCTGTCTCAATGAACCCTGGGGGTGGGGCCAGCACCACAGTCCTGGGGATTGAACCCTCAACCCTGCACCTCTGTGCCTATTTGCAGGTGCTTTAATCCACTGAGCTATTTGGCCAACCCAGGACAGGATGACTTTAAAAGGGAAATACCACTTCACCTCACTAATGAAGCTACTACTACTTTTCATTTTATCCTACTTTTTTTTTTTAAATCCTAACCAAAAAGGGGAACAGGTCAAGTGCTTTCAAAAACCATCATTGTACCCTGGTCTCCTTCCTGAGTAGGACTAACCTGGTTCCTATGTTGTGATTCTACTAAGTTCCAGACAGTAGAAAACCAATTTGATCAGAGATGACATGTGCCATGAGTAGCTGAACAGCACAGGGATTAAGCATAGCAGCTGGAGTCCAAACAAACTGGGCCGGAAGCTTGTTCTATTTTTAGAAAAGATGGGCAATTTAGGGTAAGAGTGAGTGACCCCTCCTACCCTCTTGACGCTGGTGTAAAATAACAACCTAATGAACTCCTATGGTGGGTGCAAAAGTTACATAACAAATATGTATAAAACACTTAGCTCAGCAGCTTGCACATGAAGTTTCATAAACAGGAACTCCGATCATCATTACTCCTGTCGCCAAGGTTGTATCTCCACTTTATAGCTACAGAGCTAGCTTAATGAGCCCTGCGCCTGTCTGTTTTCTGTACACAGTGCCAGGGCTCACTCCATGTCCAGAAGGGATGTTAGCTAATAGCCCCTGTACCCCTACAGCAAGGCCTTCTTTTTCTTTACTTCTTATGTTTTTGTCCTAGGAATTAAACCTAGGGGCTCATAAATGTTAGTCAATTGCTCTGCCACAGAGCCACATCCCCAATTGTTTTTTATTTCATTTTATTTTATGTATTTGGTACAGGGTCTACAGGGTCTCACTACATAGATAGGACTCATAGTGATTCTCCTGTTTTGAGCTTCCCAAGCACTGAGATTATAGGTGCTGATACCATGCCCAGTCTCAATCACCTTCTCAGGGTGCCACAGGGGTGAGGCTGGCATGGCATGCTGGGGATTGAATTCTGGCCCCTGTGCTCTGCTTAACAGGCATTTTAGTCCACTGAGATATCTGGCAGGCCCTTTATTTTCTTTGTTTAGTTTTGTCTGAGGCATAGTCTTGCTGAATTGCCTAGGCGTGCCTCAAACTCATGATCCCCCTGCTTTGGGCTTCTAAGCATCTTGGATTATGAGTATGTACAACATGCCTAGCTTTTTAAATGTTATTACCTTTTTTTTTTAAAAAAAAGGGAGTCTGGGGATATAGCTCAATGACACAAGTGCCTGCCTGGCAAGCACAAGGTCCCAAGTTTGATTCTCATTGGTACTGGTGACTGACTCCACAGCCTCACACAGGCTAGTCAAGTGCTTTACCACTGAGCTACTTTCCAAGAACTGGCATTTTCTGTTCAAAGAAACTACTGAAACAGATGTTTCTTTAGCAGTAAACTCTAGCCATATGTGAACAGCAGGCCTTTGGAAGAGAGGGTCATAGTGAAGACTGGGGACATGGACATATAGGCTCTACCTGAGCTTCCAGTACCTCAGCCTGGGTTGGCTGGCAGGAAGCATCCCTTCCTGTGTTTGCAGGTTCTCTGGAGCTGCACTTCACCAGCATCTCCTCCTGGGCGCTCTGCCCAGTTTCCCTTTGCCCTCATCCCTTTGCTGAATTTCCCCACCCTTGCTCCCTTCCTAAATCATGCACACACACTCGGTACAGGGCAGAAACAACTGTCAAAGCTGGTCACAATCCTTCTCTTTCTGTGCCATTTTATAGTTTCCAAACCCTTTACTTTAATACCTATTTTGACCTTATTAAAAGCCTCAGAGAGGCAGGGCTGACTTTACAAATGTCCCGAAGAGTTGGGACATTCCTGGCAGAATTGGCTGGCCCTCGGGGTTGGGTCTTCCTCCAGCATGCCTTTTGGTTATGCACAGTTTTGACCCAGGGCCAGCGTTCTCTGTCAAGCCCTAAACTGGGCAGTAGCCCCAGTTCCATGCCTGCAATGTCAGGACAGTGAATTCTATGAGCTCTCCCTGCTCTTATGACTGAACACACTGTTCCCAGCTTGAGTAGTTCTTCAGTGACAAGAGCACAGCTGAGCCCCTTGCTTATGCTAAGTGGATTCTTAGCTCAGTGAGTTATCAATTCCAGAAGGTTTCTGGAATTCTCAGAGGAAGACCAATGTACAAACAGTGGAACTAGAAAAGACTAAGAAATGAACCAGGAGAGTTTCTCATTGCTTTACTGAGCAAACTAAAGCCTAGGGAATAAGGTACGCAAACGAACTCCCAAAATGTGTTGGCTGGTAGCCAAAGTGAGTCTAGACTCTGAGTCTCCTGGTCCTTGTCTACAAAGCTCTTTCACCTTAAGCCAAGACACTCTTGCATTTCTAATCCTCTTTAAAGACCTAGGATTTTCAGTTATGTTTTGAATAAGGGTTGGGGAGGAGGCAAGATGTGTAAATCCAAATACAGAAAACAAATGTGGTCCTTTTTTTTGTTACAAGAACTTCTTATTTCTTTTTCATTATGTTCAACGCAAAGATTAGAAAATGTCAACAAGGAAGAAAATGTTTTATACATAAAGCACTATTCCTTTAAACATCCCATGACATCTTTCTTGAAACATATGGGAAGCCCAATGCCAAAACAATGAGCTTTCGTTTCTCAAACAAGACCAAATGTCTGAAAGAGCAGCAGAAATGCCATGTGCAGAGTGTTTGGAAGTCTTCCTTTGGCATTTTCTTGAGAATCTATGGCACAGTCTTTTGCATGTCATGGTGAAATGATCCCCCCTCTAGGCAAAATTAGACTCTTAGCATCTGCTCTGGCAAAATCCATTATCCTTCTTCCCCTTTGCACTGCAGGACTCAGAGAATGTTGACTGTTCACATGAACCTGAGTCTTCACTCAGCTGTGACAAAGTCAGTAGATCCCATAAAACTCATTGTGCCTCAGATGGAGAGAAACCCAGAGCTATGCATCTCACCCTTCCTGCTCATCCTAGAGATAGCAAATCAGTCTTCTACCAAACCCAGTAACAGTTCCTGTGAGGGCTCATGGGAGGCTTCACCCTCTCTCCCTCCTCCCAATTTCCTGGACTGAGTGCTGATGCCAGGAATAACAGAAGAAGAAGAGCGTAATTTCATGGGGAGAAAGATTACCAAGTAGGAAACCTTTCATCCAGAAGTAAAAGATTTTTTTTTAAATTAAAAATAAAAACCTGCTTGAGTAACCAGTTAGAGTACTTCTGGGAGAGAGTAAGTCTTCAAACAAATTTTGTGTAAATGATCCATTTTCAGAGCTTCTTTTGGTTTGCATGGTGTAGAAAACTGAAAAAGACAGTGTGACGCACTCTCAGGAGAAGGAAGATGGACATGGATGGTATGGAAAGAACCCTTTAGGGCTCTTTTCCCCCTGCTTATCCAGAATATGCTGTAGTGAGGACACCAAAAAAGATTTATCACGTAACTAATGAAACTTAAATTTCAACTTTCTTCAGTTGCACTGATTTTTTTTCCAAGACTTTCTATTTCATTTAATGTTTATAATTTATTTTGAAGATTAAATAAATTTTAGCCAGCAAAATGTAAATTGGACATTGAGTGTGCCAAGTGAACATTCTATAACAGAACTCCACTGAGGGGCCACATGGGTGGGTCATGCATAGAAACACTTGGAGCAGCTTCTTCTGTTCAAACAGACTACCTCACCCTACTTTCTGTAGACCGGCCTGATTTACATTTGGAAGCTTTTGTTGGTCCACACACGCACACACGCACATGGGCTCACACTTGCACACACATACACACAAGCACACACATCTGCTTTTGAGACAACAATTGTTGCAGGGTGAGGGAACTGAAGAGTGCACCACATGCTTAGGTATGTCACACAACCCTCTCCTTTGAGGACTGGTTGCTCCCATGAGGCAACCTGAATAGGCAACCTGAATAGAATGAGGAGCACATTCCTTTCTCCAGACACCCAGCTTTGCTCTCTTGTAGCCTCCTTTGCTATAGGAAAGACCCCTTCTTACTGAATCACTTCCTTTCACTCTTGTGCTCTTTCCTGTTTTTGTATAATTTCTTTTTGGTCTACCACACCCATAGTATGATGATTAACAAACCGATATTCATTTATTTGTCTTTCCATGTAACAGAAGTCTCCAGTTAGCAAACTTTCCCAAGAAAAGAAAGGACTTTACATTAGGTTTTTCAGTGCAAACAGAAAAGGGAGAGGGTAAGCAAACATTAAAGTAGAACGATTGTTTTTACAAGGACATATGTCATCACGTGTAGCTGATTTGACTCATCATTTCTCCCACCACTGGGCGAGAAGGCTGTCATAAACCAGCAGAGAAGTACTGTGGTGAACTTGGACAAAGTGTGGGAGATTCTGCAGTGGCCTCCTGGATCACCTATGAAGGAGTGCTAGTTTCTCAGCTTGATCCCAGGGCCAGTGAGAAGCTCCCTAAGCAAATACCCCCAGCGTTTTGTATGGCTCACTCAAATATGAACCAGACTTCTTTTTCCACCTCATACTTGGTGAGTCAATATTTGTAAAAGTGCTGCAAATATCACCTCATCGAAATGTCATTACTGTGTTCCTGTGGTCTTGCTTTTATTGTTTGCTTACTGTTTTTCTACTCCAGGTTTATTATGTCTCTTATCAGGTCTTTTCAACCTGGTGTAAAATGGTATCTGCTATGGAAATGTCCACACAGCCCTCCCGGTGTCCAAAACTGATCAAGTAAACACTGACCACTTGTCATTTCTGTCGCAGGACTGCCCCAGTCCCATAGGGTCAGAGAGCGGACACTGTGAGCATTTGCCCACTGATGCATGCAGCCATTGTCCCGCCAGACTGCCAGAGAGCCCATCTTCTGGGAAAGTGTGTTCTTTGTGTCTATCAGAGGCAGTGCTCTGTTTGTTTGTTTGTTTGCTTTGGGTGTGCTGCTTCCCTGTTCAGCTGAACCCATTTCTTATTAACAGAACAACCAAGCACACAGGGAGTCTTATGTTCAAAGACATGGTGTGTTCAGTGATGAATCTGATCTTTTGATGTGATGAGCCTCTCTTGGCATTATTCCCATGGGTTGTATTAACTGACACAAATCTAGCTGATTGCCTGCACTCTTGAGGATGTGTAGCTTTCAGATCAGGTTGTATTCTTTAAACTCACCCAAACAGCACTCTTGTTAATGATGTTTGAAACTCTCCTATCACCCAGCATAGTGCTGAGCCCACTCCAGGAACCAAATAAGTACTTCGCAATTGACTCCACCACCCTATATTCAGCTTATAACTAGGATACTCCAGAAGAGAAAACCTTCCTGAGTCCACTTGGATACAGAACACCTTTCAGACATACTTGGAGCTTTCTATCACTCATCATTTTATCTTAGGAACCCACTGTTGCCTGACTCTAGATTTATTATCTCATATTTTTAAGTCTTTAGTACTAGCATTGCTAAGTTCAACCAGGAATTTTCCCATCCATGACTTGTCCTATAACACTCAGAGGGCAGGTGGTTGTTAACACTGGTACTTTGTAGGCCAGGAAACAGATTCCAAATGATGACGCACAGAGAATCTGAGGGAGAACAGGATCAGAGTTCTAGATACTCGGGCTGTCCATCACTTAAAACAGTAAGTACTCCTGAATTAGGTGCATTTAAAAATCATTTTACAATAAGCCCATTATTCAAAGTACTACCTTATCTAGATTTTTTTTTTAATACTTGTGCTTACCAGGCAGGTGCTGTGCCACTGAGCTATATCCTCTATTGTCTCCAGAAAACTTTTGAACTACTCTTGTCCACTTGACTTTTCCTCAGAATTAACTTCCTTGGCTTCCCTGTGTGTGAGGAGTGGTCTTTAGTCATATTTTTCTCATTTGGCCAATTTCTTTCAGTGGACCTTCTCTCTGGAATATTATCTCACTAAGGATGCTCTAGTTTTCATAGTACTGCTTTTTCTCACATAGGACAGAGAATGTTCTGCCATGTGGCTGCAACTGGACTGAGTGGCTATTAACTGAGTACAATAACTTGATGGCACTGTGAAGCAGGACATGTTCCTCAATTTGTCCCCAAGTTACACATGGACTAAACCCTCTCTGTCCTCCCTCCCTAACTCTTTCCTCTGTTCCCCACCCCCATCCCCAGGCAGCCACTACCTTCTGCAGCCCTGGCAAGAGGCTTACTGGGCAAGCACTGTACTGTGCACTGCACTGGAAGCCTTGCAAGCTCACATGGAAGCAGCTCAGGAGTTAATCTTGAGATGAGCACCTGAAGACTATCAGGTTGCTCTAGTGAGCTGGCAGCAAAGACAGCTGAGTAACCCAGTTGGCTTCACATTCGGATCGACGAGCTCAAGAATATCTGACGGTTTGTAGAGAAGCTGTGCTGCCATATGGTGGATACACAGGGACCCCACCTGTCCATCCTGCAAAATCCCCACTTAATCTGATCATACAGAGAAAGCCAAAACATGTATCTATTTCTAAAGATGTACTACAAATTGTTCACTATCAAATACTTGGGAAATGAACAAAAACATAAAAAGTTATAAAGGTATTTATTATCTCAGCACCCAGAGACAAATATCACCAACCCGTTGGCATATTTCTTTCTAGTCTTTCTTTCCTTACATAACTAAAATTCTACAGTTTTATAACCTGTTTTTTTTCACTAGTGTTTCACTTAACATCTGTTGAAGTTATTAAAAATTCACAAGAAATATTTCATTTCCTAGCAGTACTCTGATAATTTACCTTTGCTTCTCCTTCATTTTTCATGTTAATCTTGTTACAGAGTGCAACTGGAAAACCTGGCTCAAATCATTCCCCTGAAGTCTTTTAAAAGGAACTACTTTAAAAGATCCTCTTGGAGATGGGGAGATGGCTCAGTAGAATAAATGCCTCCCTGGCAAGTGTAAGGGCCTGAGTTCAATCCCTGGTTCCACCAAAAAATAAAAATAAAAAGATCCTTTTTCTGTTGGTGAAAATAAATATAATTTCTCTCAATAAGCATAAGTATTTTTGCCATGTAAAATATGGCCAGTGCCTGAAAAGCACGAGGTCCTGAGCTCAATCCCCAATACCAAAAAAAGGCCAGTACAGCCAACCTTATTGATGTTTCATTGGCATTTACCTTGATCTATTCATCAGATGAATCATAGACACTTTCTTTGCCACTGAACAGCTTCAGATCTAAAACAACTACTCTCTCACGGAGGGGTCTCCTACAGAATTCAAAACCTAGGTGCACTTGTGCACCAATAAATGGCGTTTGTGGACAGATACTACATTTCTTAGCTCTTCCCTGGC
The DNA here is from genome assembly GCA_002564285.1 of Tympanoctomys barrerae. Taxonomy (NCBI): domain Eukaryota; kingdom Metazoa; phylum Chordata; class Mammalia; order Rodentia; family Octodontidae; genus Tympanoctomys; species Tympanoctomys barrerae. The sequence continues at coordinate 11,623 of NDGN011486756.1, forward strand.
AAAGTCCTGACAAGCCACTGAGCCATTACTTAAGGGTGCCAGGTAGGACCAAGCCCCTGGGGGGGAAATCCCCTCTCACTTGCTCTTTTCCCTTCCATCTAAATGTCTCTGCTCCTCAGTGACACCTCCTGAGATCCACTGTGAAATAACTACTGAGAAGGAGGACAGACCCAAACAATAGCACTCATCTAAAAGTTTATCTAAGAAAAAACACAGGTGAGGAAAAGCAACATCTCACAGTTGACCAATAAATCACTTACTACTAGTAATTGCATGCTGTTTGTGGAAAAATACTAGAGTTGTACCATTACCTTCAAGATAGTCTGAAATTTTCCTCATTTTTGAGCCATTAGCCTCACTGAAAGCTCGTACATAAGTTTGAGTAAAATAGAATATTGATCCCTATTACTTTGGTGGTCATCCTTCAGAACACACACGTTGTCTGACTTATGGTTACTCTGAAATGGTCTTGTCACTGTGGTGTTTGATCTGTGAAGAATCCAGAGACACAGTCATTTGAAATGTCACAGATTTAAACACACTGAAGTGTCTGCTAAATCCAGCCAATAGATTAATAGTCTTTGTTTATACAGCTGTGCTTGATATAAACCTGCAGTTGCAGTGAAGTACCACATAAATAACTTACTGAGAAATGCTCAAGGCTAATTCATGAAGCAATGGATGCTTTAAATAAATCAGGGAGTCAAACTCTTTGAGTCCTCAAACTATTTATAAACAAATTAATACTCTTCTTTCTGTATAAAGTAATACAAACCTTTAGCACATTTCTGGAACATTCTGTTCTGAGAGGGTTTTATATCCCCATGATTAAAGAGCCTATAGTTCCTCTCTATTCTTTCTTTATTTGGACTTCATTTCTCACACTAGTGTGCCTTTTTCTCTTCACTTCTTTTTTAGTTTTTACTTCTTTGCTTGGTGTTTAGAAACAAATTAAATTCTGCAGAGGATAGATTATGATCTATTTCTCATTCCCCACTAATACACAATTGAAAATCCACACAATTTTAAGTAACAAGATGAATATAGTCAGCCCTCCATCACCATAGGTTCTACATTTGCACATTTAACCAACCATAAACTGAAAATATTTTTAATTACTTCTCTAGTGAATGTTTTTCCTTGGCATTATTCCCTAGACAATATATATAATGACTATTTTCATGGCCTTTATATTGATTATATATTGTAAATAATTTAGAGATGGTTTAAACTGTACAGGCAGATGTGAATAGAATATGCACAAATACTCTGCCATGTTATGTAATGCTTGTGAACATCATTGGATGATGGTGTCTGGGATGAAGAGCCTGGGAATATCAAATACGTTAAAAAAAATATCTCTGGTCTTTTCCGCTCCCCTTAGTCTGGGCTGCACCTAAGCCTAGTCAGAATTTGCACCATTGGTGTTTTCTTTCATCTAGTCATCAGGGCGATCAAAGACACTTTCCTTGCCAGTGGACAGACTGAAAGCACCCATCCTCTCTCCTTCTCACTGTGGCCCAGGTAAACTCATGTACCAATAAAAGGAGTTTGTGGATAGATACCCCATTTCTTAGTTCCTCTCTTGCAGAGTCCTGACATATAATCCACAGCATGACTCATCTGAGATTATGGATCATTTTCCAATACAGAAGTATGAATGGAAAAAACAACTAAAGTCACAAGTCACATATTCAGTTGCAGCCTGCATTTATACAAACAGTCAATCATCATAAAGAATTAACAGCTGCTTCAAATATTGCCGTGTAAAAAAAAACAACAAAAAAACCCCCAAATATTGTCTTGTAGTAGTATGAGTAGTCAGATAGATAGAAAATTGATTTTATAGGGCAGTAGGATGTCTTGTTAGGAATCGTAACTGTGATCAAAAGAGGGCTAGTGAAATTCAGGTTTATCTACTAGTGTCGCAGTAGTTTCTGTCCTAGCTTCTGAAAACAAACTGACCTCCAAATAGCTAGCAGAAAAGTCTGGCAGCACAGCCATTTTAGCAACATTTATGCCAGGCTTGCCAAGAACCTTAGCTGGGTTTGATATCCTGAAGATGAATGGTCACAGACTGTCTAGGGACTGTCAAATGGACTAAGATAAACCACCAAGTCTCAGGGCTCTACAGCTGATGAGAGAAATCCAATTCAAACTAGCGCAAGGGATAAAAGAGTACAAAGGCTATGTGTGATATACTAGGAAGCCCAAGCTCTCCAGGGAAATCCAGGCAACTTTAGGCAAGCGTCCAACACCATCTAAGCAATGTTCCTTTCTCTGCTATCCCTCCCTCCCTGCATTCTTGCTCCTGGAGGTTTGGCTCACTCCACAGATTGGAATCTGTTCTTCACAGCTCTGGGAAGATGTAGGACTGCTCAGCTGGGCTCAACTTGTACTACTTGCCCATACCTTTATCTTAGGTTTTTGTCCTGGGAATCAAGGCCACAATCTGGAAGGAGTGCAGGTACACATACACATGATTTGAGAATTACAGAGGGTGGTTTTCCAAGATTAACACATATAGGTTCTTGGTAGACACAGACTATCGGTAGACGCCTGCCTGTTTTGGAAAGCAGTTTAATTTTAAACATAAAGCCCAATGCATATGGGTGAAAAGAACTGAGTCTTTCCACCTATAGATACCCAACAACCAAGGACAGTGAAGGTAAACCTTTTAGAGATTTCAGTGATACAAACAGCCTGCAGTGGCACTCATGTCATAGGTTTGCCACAAATGCCCTTCCTACATATTTTTTTTTTTTTTTTTGAGGAACTGGGGATTGAACTCAGGCCCTTGTGCTTGCCAGGGAAGTG
>NDGN011486762.1:0-20261 GCA_002564285.1 Tympanoctomys barrerae
TCCCAGAGGCTGACTGCTTTGTTTAAGCAGGCAGTTAATCAAGTGAGCTAGTGGGCAGGCCCCTAAGCACACATGTTTAAATACCACACAGTTTCTCTGGTGTGACACAGAAACTGAAAGTGTAAATAAGGGCCAAAATGTTGGGAAATACAAAAAAAATTATGATTGAGAAATGGGATAAAAAAATAAAATATATTCCCCCCCCAAAAAAAAGAGAAATGGGAAGAAAATGTTCAAATGAGAAGGGGAACAAGAGAGGGGGTAGGGAAAAAGAAGGGACAAAAAAAAATAAAGGAAAAAATAGAAACAAAGCTTTGGTATATGAGGAAGGGAAGTAGAGTTGAAAGAAGTGGGGGGAATAGGAACAAAAGCAGCAAGACATATCACATACAGGTACAAATTCCCTATAATGAATATTATAAAAATCTAAAATGTATCAAAATTTTAAAAATAAAACCTCTGAAAGCATAAGTCAAATATGCCTTTTCTATCAGATAACTATGGACGGTAAATGGGCAACTGACATTTAACTGTGCAGAATCAAACTAACTTTCCCTCCCAAGGCTCCATCTTCTCCTATGTTGTTTTGTGCTCCGTAAAAGACTGCACCCTATAATCAAAATATTGAGTATTTCACTATCTCTACTTCTCTCTCCCTTACTCCCACCCTTCTCCTTCCCATCCCAATACTACCACACATATCTAAGCCCCATCAGCATATTCTGTCCACGTCAACTTCTGAGTTTCATTTCAGAGGCAGTGGAATGGAGCCACTGAAAACTTATTTAATGCTCCAAGGTCACATAATTAACAGCAGAATAGGTATTTCAACAAGATAATTCATCATTAGAGTCTTAAAATGGCAATTTTCTCAATTCTGGTCATCAAGGTTTTTAGGGGGAAAATCAGGTTTAATTTCAAGAATGCTGTGAGGCCAGGGAGATAGCTCAGTGGCCTAAGTGCCCGCCTGGCAATCACGAGGTCATGAGTTTGATCCCCAGTACCCCCACCAAAAAAAGAATGCTTGTGATGAAAACAAAATAAACAACTTTTAAGTTTCTTCCAAATCAACCATGCAAAAAATGCACTTGAGGCAAATATCATAATCTGAAAAATAAAATGTTGAGAAAATGAAAAGCTAAAATTGTTCAGAAAGAGGTAAGAAAACTGGATATGCTTTATCTAATATGATTTATTCCCTATCCCAAGGCCAATTTGGAAAAAGTTTAAACCATTACTGTAGTGGTTGTGTCTGCTTGAGAAGTTTAGAAGCTTAACTAAGTCAGCTCAGTAATTCTACATCCCAGGATGTACAAGACCTGCCCTAGCATAGCTGTCTGCACCCTACGGTGTAGTGGACTCACAATAGGGCAGCTTGTCACCTGCAGAAGTGTGAATGGAAATGATGTAGGATAGATGGGTGTCCACTGAGATCCAGTCTTTGCCTTCAGCCTGGTCACCATCTCCAGGCTTCTAGCACAGACTCTTCAACTTCCACCTCAGATCCTTCAGCCTTGGTGTACTCTTCAGCCTTCCATCACTGACCCACTGGCCTGACAGGGACTTGTACTGAACACTATAGTGAGCTCCAGACCTTGCACTGCACCCTTCCGCCTCCAGTGTGCAGATACCCTCTGTACACCTCTTCATCCAACTCTGGCTGACCACAGTAATCCAATCTTGCAATTTGTTGCACATTTGTGTATCTTGTGTTATGTTTCTCTAGTGAAACTGTGACTACAACAAAACTGGTAGCAGGATAATGGGGCCATTGCTGTGATAGTTTGGGCATGTGGCTTAAGAGCCTTGGGAATTAGTTTGGAAAGGTTTTGAGACTGGCTGATGAGACAACCCCCATATGCTGTAAACTATATGGGAGACTTTGATCAGCACTCTAGAAAATCAGAGTACTGATGGAAGTGCTGCTGGTTAGGATGAGGCCGAAGAGGCTTCCACTGAGGACTGCACTGGCTGCTGGATCCCAGGTGGCGTATGTTGCGCTTTGGCAGGAAGTTGATCTGCATTTTGCTTGTGTTAGGGACATCGCCTGGGTGGCAGAAGAATTTCAGTGCAGTCCACTGTTGGGACAGTGGCATGATTACTGTTGAGAGCTTTTGGGCAGAGTGGAAATTATGAGGGCAGAGCCAGCAGGGACATTGGAAACATCTGGCCAGAGGGAACTCCAGTGGAGCTGAGGATTGCAAAGATGACACAGAGTAGAATGTGGTTAAGAAAGACAATGGAAAAGTGAAACCTTTCACCTGAAAGGAGTAGAGTTGAAATGCAGGAAATTCCCACTTCCTAGCATTGCCATGCCTTGCTATTAATAGGAAGCGAAGACTGTGGCTGTCATAGCTTTTTTAATGATTTTACTATTTGTAAGCAGCTAAGTCAAAGTATTGTGATTTTAATCTTTAATATTTTGCTTTCAATCAGAAATGAGTGCAATAAAAATTCCATATATGTAATTCTTACGTTAATGTAAACCCGAATAAACCAAGACATTAACTTTCCACAAATTTGCCCCTGGAGACTGGTTTAAGGAATGTGTGTGGCTATCAAGTTGATCAGGTTGGACCGTGGTGGATTAACCAATGATCAACTTGTAACACCCACCTGAAATGAATCAATGCAGTGCTGAGTGTGAAGAGCCTTCAGAGGATTGTTGCCAACACCATAAAAGGAGAACTGGCGATGATGACGAGTGCTGCTGATTCTTCTGGAGAAGTTTGTTATGCTGGCTCTCCTGATACGAACTTCTCATCTGCGGAGACTGGGACCTTGCTGTCGCTGAGAATGGCTGCAGTTCTTTTCAGGGGCGCTCTGATCCTTCCTTGGAGCGTTGCTTCCTGGCTGTAGCGCAGATCTCTCAGCCTCTAGCAGATCCTGCACCGCACTGGCACAGACATTTTAGCTTCCACCACTGCTATACACCCAGTGTGTGTCCTTGATACAGACTTGCATGAGACGCTGCCATATGCTCGAGGCCTCCAGCTGGATCCGTGAAGGGCACTGCCATGGGATCCAGGCCCTGCGCCGCCGCCTTTGGGTTTTTAGTATTTGAAGAGATCTCCCACACTCCTTTGCATTTGCTGTTGCAGTGAATGCTATAGAACCGTTCTGTCAATTGTGTGTCCTGTGTTGAATCTTCCCTTATAAGCTCTGACTACAACAATCACCTATTTATCAGAGAGATGAAATTAGCAGGTTATGATTATTTTCCATTCTTCTTCTCTTATAGCAATGCCTGTGTGTTGCTTTCCCAGATACTCACAGTGAACGGTAAGGAAAGCTGCACTCCCAAATCACTTGTTGCTTAAAGGTAAGTGAAATACATCAGACCCACATGTGCAAACACTGCATCATCTTGCTAGTGCAAGAACCTGAAAGAGTAAATAAATCTGAAAGGTACAATAGTGAAGGAGAAAGAATCTGTTCAATGGGAAGGAAAAATTGGGAAAAGGACAAAAAAAAAGAAGGGAAAAAAGATAAATATACACACAAGATAGCTTGGAAAGTGCACTGCTGATTTCTGCAGGTCTATTGAAAGGAGCAGTTAATGCTTAATTTCTTTTTCCAAATTTTGCATGTTTATATCTGGCAATCTAAACAACTATTTTGAAGTTAATATTATGTAATACAACAACCACTATTAAATTCCTATTATTTTGTTTAGAGAAATTCTGTATTGTTTCTAATATTTTTTTCTTTTACCATTTTGTGTTTTCTTTAAAAAATAAAAAAATACTAAAAACTGAGAAAGGGAAAATGTTAATGGGTACAAATCTACAGCTAGGTAAGTAAATTCTAGTGTTCTATAGCATAGAAGGGTAATAGTATATAATAGCTAGAAGAGAGGATTTGGAGTATTTTTAAAACACAGAAATTAGTTTGAGATGATATGCTAATTGCTCTGATTTGACTGTCACATTAATCACAACATCCTATAATATGTAATTATGTAATTATTAAAAAATAAATTTTAAGAAATTTTCTGGAAAAAATGTTTCTGAAAAGCTTTATTTGAAAACAGATTTTTTAAAAAAACAACTGAGCTGGGTGTGGTGGCACACACTTATAATCCTAGCCTCAGGAGGCTGAAGCATGAGGGTCACCAGGAGTTCAAGGCCAGCCTGAACTAACAGTGAGACACTGTCTGGGGAAAAAAAAAACCTTCCCTCTCGTTTCCCAAACAGCGCCAGCTTCAGAGGATGGCATCACAGACCCACATGTCCACCCTAAGATGACAGGAAAGTCTGTCTGCCTTTAGGTGGAGCTCTCATGACTGAGATTAGTGACCTTGTATAAAAGATCAGAGCTGTCACTTCTCCAGGAGACACAGAAGGAAGGTACTGTCTGTGGACCAGAAAGTCAGCCCGCATGAGACAGCACATCTGCCAGCACTCTGCCCTTACACTTCACCCAAGCCTCTAGAACTGTTCACTGGTCAAGCAGAAGAAATTTTTGCTATTTACAAGCCACTCAGTCTACAGCACTTCATTATAACAGCCTCAACTGATTAAAATGTATCTCTTAAAGCTGGGCATAATGGGGCACGCCTGTGACCCCAGCACTTGGGAAGCTGAGGCTGTAGGACTGAGGCAAGTAAGAGGTCACCTTGGGAACACAGTGAGTTCAAGGCCAGCCTGAACTGTATAGCAAGACCCTGTTTCAAATAAATAATGTAAATGTTTTTTTTTTTCTCAGCCACTGAGAATAAGATGAGGATTGGGTTATTCTGGGCATATTTATACTTTTATCATTAATTTCTAATTGTGCTATAGCCCAAATCATGAATTGATATATGGCTTAAAAGATTAATTTTTGTAGCTAAGCATGATAGTATGTACCTGTAATGTACTGGGAGGCAAAGGCAAAAGGATCATAAGTTCAACCCAGCATAGGCAACCAAGCAAAAGCTGGTCCCAAAATGAGAAAAAAAAGCTGAGGGTTAGGGCTGAGGATGCAGCTGAGTGCCAAGGTCCTGGGCTTGACTGCAATACCACACACCAAAAAATCCATTTTTGCAAATGCTGCATAAGCATTCTAGAAATCTAGTCTCTAAATGACAGTATATTAACTATATTCACATCCTCCATGTATCCTGGTCTATAAAAACTACTACTGGTTTTCAACAAATGGTACTTGAACTAAAGATCCAATCCACATACAAATAGTGAACTTCAATTCATACTACATGCCATATACAAAAGCTAACTGAAAATGAATCATAAGCCTAAGAGTAAAACCTAGCAGGACTAGAGAAAAATAAAGGATAAAATGTAACCAGGCACAGCACAACATACCTATTATCCTAGCTACCTGAGAGCCTGAGGCAGGGAGAATCACCAGAGCCCAGGCGTTCAAGAACAACGTGAGTGATACAGGGTAACCCCGTCTCAAAAAAAAAAAAACTATGTATGCTTTGGTTAGGCAAAGACTCCTTAGATACAGCACTACCCATATTATCCATGAAAGGATTGACAAACTAAGACCTCAAGATGATAAAATTCTCCTGACAAAAAGCTATTTACAAAATTAGACACAGTAAGAACATATCTGTAACAAATCCAGAATCTAAACAAACTCTGAAAACTCAGTAAGAAAAATGTATGATTTAATTTTATTTTTCTACTTGGCTAGGCCATGATCCTCAAGTTTGTTTGCTCCAGGTTATTTTTTGAGACAGGGTGTTGCTCTGTGGTTCATGCTGGCCTCGAATTCACTATGTAACCCAGGCTGACCCTCAACTCAGCCTTCTTCCACAGCCTTCAGAGTACTGGGGTTACAATGTGCGCCACCATGCCTGGCTCATCCTCAGGTTTTATTCAAACAGCAGTATGAAGGTAATTTTTAGCTGTGATTAGCATTTGAATCAGTAAACTTTGAATAAATTTCATTACATTATGTAAAATGGGCTCATCCAGTCAATTCAGTTAAAGCCTTAAAAGAATGTGCCCCTCCCCCCAGCCCAAGAAGTCAGAGTCCACACCAGATTTAGCTGTGACACAGCACCAACTTTCCCCAGGCCTTCAGCATGCAGACATCCGGGCTCCACAACCACTGCAGCCAACACCATAAAAGAAGCCTTCCTTCCCCTTGTCCCAAATACTCTACTGGTTGTCTTGCTCAGGAGAAACCCAATACAAAGCGTAACCTTTAAAGAATGCCAAAAATCTCAACAGGTATCTCACACCAAAGAATATGTGATACTCTATATCACTTGTCATTGGCATTAGAGAAAATGCAAATTAAAATGATTAGTTACCAATACAAACCTATTAAAAATGTTTAAAATTCTTAGGATGAGCCATACTAACTGGATCACAAGGATGTGAAGAAACTGGAATGCTCTTCCATAGGTGGTGGGAAAATAGTTTACAAAAGTTTTGTTTTATTGTGCTGTGCTTGAGATCAAACCCAAGGCCTCACCCATGGTAGGTGAGTGTTCTGCCACTGAGCTGCACCCTAAGCTGTAGAAAGTTCTTGAAATGTTATTCACTCCCAGGTATTTTCCCTGGAAAAGGTAAATAAAAGCATATGTCCAGACTTGTTCTTAAATGTACATTTCATCTTTATTTGTAAGTCAAAAATCAGAAACTCAAATACTCATCAAAGGGGGAACGAGTAAATCGTCTGTGGTATAGCCATACAATGAAATGCTACTTAGCACTAAAAAGGAATGAGCTGTCGGTACTTTTAATATGACCCACAAAATACACATGCTGAGGAGAGACATGCAAACTATATGCTGCAGCATTTCACTGACATACTCCAGCAGTATTCACCTATAGTGGCAGAACGTAGGTTAGTGCTAACAAGGAAAGGGAAAATGGGTGGTGAGCTGTGGAAAGGGAGCCTAGACTCAGGCATGAGGAAACCTGGAGCGGCGGACATGCTCATCAGGATGACCGTGGCCTTGATTTCACAGGTACAGAACTAGCAAGATTAATGAGATCTTACACTTGAATTAATAGTATTAATTTCTTTAAGCCTTTTTAAAAAGCTGTATCTCAGTGATGTCTAACTTTTGTATTTTATCAGTATGAAAGTTTCATCACAAAAAGTATTTTATCTTTCCATTAAAACCAGTATTCTATAAATCATTTTACCTTCAATATTATTAAGATTGAACTAGTGTAATCACTCCTCTCTTCAAGGTCCGCATTTATACACGTTTCCCTTTGGCCTGCCTTTTCCATTAGATACACAACAGAATTCTTGATCTCTAACATACTGCAGGATGCCAGTAGCAGCTCCACTCCCAAATGTGCCAACCAGCAATGCCTCCAGATCTGTCAGAACATCCCCTGGATGGCAGAATCAATTCTAACAGATGACTAGAACATAATATACATCATGAGCATGGACAGAATCGTTCTGTGCCGATGGCTGTGTGGTCCTCTCTCGTTTCTAGGGTCAGCAGCCACTGCACTGTGCATAAGCGCAGCAGCACCGGTGGGCTGCCCCACTGCTCACAGAACACGGAACGCCAGCCGTCTGATGAGCCTTCCTCTGGGCGGGCAGCTCAACTGCTTCAGACACTCTGCACTCACAGCAGAGCACTCACCCTCTACCCGCAGCCCAGCCGCACCTCTGGCTCCCAATTCTTCTAACAAAAGGATGATTTGGAGGTTCTCCTGTAATTTCCTCCGCTTATTTCCTGGAATTCTCATAATTTTTTAAGAAGCAATGCTGAAGGCCATTTCTAAAGCTTTCTTTCAACAAGATTCCTTCTATGGAAGTCAGCAGACGGTCTCCAGGACCGTACTACACAAATGGTGTCCTCTCACTTTCCAGCTGTTAAGAACTGTTCTAATTTGGGATCACTTTAGGCTGTTTAGAGAATGTGGAGAAGCCTGTGCAGGTTTATAATACCATCATATATATTTCCTATATATATTTCTTAAGCCTCTATCGTACATATTTTTAGCATTAGATGCCCTTAAAAATAAACTTTTTCCTAAAAAAAATTATCAGTCAAAAAATGTAGAACAGATTTTTTAACCTAAAAACAAAGTGTTTTTAAATTCCTGGTATTAAAAACAGAGCGGGGTGTCGTAGCACACACCTACAATCCCAGCATTGTGGATGCTGAGGCAGAAGGCTGACCATCAGTCTGAGGCCAACCTAGTCTATGCTGTGAGTTCAAGACTAATCTGGAATACACATCTAACTCAAAAAAAAACCTAAAACATGCAACAACAAAAATTCGGAAAAATTTTCTAAACCAAAATATAAAAATACTACCAGTTGAAAGATAAGCATGGCACATCCCTAAACTCCTAGCACTCAAGAGGCTGAGGCAGGAAGATTTCCAAGAGTTTCATGGCAAGCTTCAACTACACTGTAAGCCTGTCTCAAAAAAAAAAAAAAAAAAACCTCTAGCAGTTGATAGATTAGTAAACTAAACATCTACATCTGTTTTTACAAATGTCAATGTCATACTTTCACTGTAAGTAGACATTTTTCTTGAATTTCTTGATAAAGTATTACAGTGTACTGTTCAGTTGTACCCCCCCAAAACCTCATGCAGTCATGGGGCAGCTTCTAGAGTTTGTGATTAATTTCTGATCCAATGCTGGGATTACGGGGTATGAATGCTACACCTCCTGGAGGGGCGGGGGGACAGATAATCTATACAAATGTAAAGAGAGAGGCTTGTTAGCTGTCGCGGCTGCAGAGCCTCCCTTTCCTCTTTGCTGTTTTCTGCTGCCGTGAACAGCTGCTATCTGCCATGTGCCACCCTGCCTTAGAGCCAGCGGAAAAGGGACTGAAACCTCCACTACATGGGAGCTAAATAAATCTTTCTTTAACTGTGAGTATTGGATTATTTTGTCCCAGCAATCAGAGAAAAGTAACTGAGACATGTACCAAACTGCTTGAGAAAAAATTTTCACAAGGCGTGAGGCTGTATTTTCTTGACATGCTTAGATTTGGCGTTAATATTCCATCATACAGGACACTATACTTCAGAGCTATCTGTTATACTAAAGTTGTCTAAATAGATATGACACTTAAAAAAGATAAAACACAGCTAATATTAAAAAGCGAACACTACACTGTGGAGCTTGTGTAACAAGAAATGACACCAAACTATACACACACACACACACTGGGAATCAACGTTGGGACCTTGTGCCTGCCAGGCAGGCACTTATGCTGCTGAGCTATATTCTCAGCCCTCCAAACTAAATATATAAACAGGTTTTATAAATTAATTTTTTTAAAAAACTTCCACATTAGAAAACTTACTTTTAAAAAACACATACAAAATTGAATAAAAATTAAACTGTACTTATAAGGAATACAGCAAATACATGATCCTTTCAGATTATTTTTTAGTAGTTCCCAATACTGCTTACCAAGAGATTTTTTTAAAAAAAGGCATTCTTGTACACTAATGGCAGTAAATTACTATTAACACATGCAAATAAAACAATCTAGTCTAATATCAGTTGGCCATAGTACCAAGAAACCCAGGCTATCAAAAGTAGAAAAATTAAAATCAGGATTATTAAAAAAAAAGAAATGATTTGAAACTAATTTCAAAGCTATTTTCATTGCAATTTTTTTTTTTTTTTTTTTTTGAGTAACTGGATATTGAACTCAGACCTTGCACTTGCCAGGGAAGCAGCTTATTCTACTGAGTCATCTCCCCAATCCCAACCATCTCCCTGGCCCTGCAAGATTTTTAATAAAGGGTTTTTTAAAATTCACTTAAGTATGTTTTGTTGCCTCACAGTACAAAGAGTTTATTCAATAACTGTTAAGAGGCTGGGCATGGTGGCATGTGCCTATAATCTCAGCACTTGGGAGGCTAAAAACAGGAGGATCACTACAAGTCTGATTGACACAGACCCCCGTAAACCCAGTCCTAAATTCATTTTTAAAAAGTCAAAAATTACACTCACAAACTACACTGGGAACCTGTTGCAATATTATAAGGAAGAAACAGACTTTAAAAACCTGTATGTACGCCTGAAAACTAAAATACAATCCACTAAATACTAGTAATAATTTTTTTAATTTTAGGGAAAGGTCTACAGGGTATTCAGGGTCTCACTACTAGATCAGACTCTAGTGACCCTGGTTTACAGTCTCCCAAGGCTGGGATTATAGGCGCACCACCACACCCAGTTTCAACTGCAGTCTCAGCAGGCCTCGGGGACAGGGCCAGCACCACAGGCCCCTGCACCTACTTGCAGGTGCTTTAATGCCCTGGGCTATCTGGCCGGCCCTTATACTTTAAAGTACTACTTGCAAAAATTTTTAATGTAGCCATAACTATACTTATAGGAAAACGTTTTACTAAATGTCTAATAAATATTTAATATTGAATATAATTTATTGAATTATATACAATGAATATTTCCTGTACACACCATACACTTGTTGAGGTCTTCCTACATCAGATTCACATTCAACTTTTTACTGTATTATTATAAAATATATACTTAGAGAAATCAGAGTGTCCCTCGTAAGTTTCATGTGTTCAGAAGCTTTTGAAAGAAGACTAGAGCACGGGGCCACGACACTTGTCAGCAGAGGAACCCACTGAGCTCAGTGCTGAAGGCACCCTCAGGAGGGGAGGTCTGGCTGGCCAAGGTGGGAGCGTGCTGCTGGAGGCTCCTCACTTTCACACGTCCGGCTCCCACGGGGCGAGCTGCTGCCCTTCACCAGGCCTTCCCTCCACGCCACTGGCCAGCAGACCATGAACCAAGCCCACTGACACTGGGAGCCAGGAAAATCTACTACACCTGTGGCTACCAGGTACTGTCCCAGCAATGGGAAGCTAATGCAGAAATGAAACATACGAATAACGACAGAGCACACACCTAAGTAAACATTTTTCTAATAAAGAATGTATTTCCAAACTTTAGGAACTTCCTGTGTAGCCTTTTTCAAATTATCCTATCCCCACCCTGGAGGGGTAACCTACTCTTCAGAAGTGGGTACTTTTTCTTCACAGTTGTTCCGATTTACATTCTTAAACATACACTTAGTTTTGTCTGTTCTCTTAATTTTGTTTACATTTAATCAGATTATACAAATTTTTATAGCCATTTTGCGCAAAATTGTCTTTTCACTACATTGTTACATACAAACACACACCCTCCCCCACCAGTTTTACCATTTTCTCCATTAGGTTTTTGTCCAGGTTTGCTAAACTTATTTCTATACATTTCCTACTTTTTATGCTATTGTAACAGTTTTAAATTTTCATTTTCTTGGGTTCCAGGGATACAGGCTTAAGCACCCGCCTGGCAAGCTCAAGGTCTTGAGTTCAATCTCTGGTACCACAAAAAAAAAATTACATTTTCATTTTCTAAGTATTATAGGTATATTAACTGATTTTCTGCATACTGCCTTTATAACTGACAAATTAAGTTCTTATTTCTAAAAAATATATCGTGCATTCTACCAATGTTTCCATATAAGCAATCTGTGGAAAGTGATTTTTATTACTCACCTCCCATCTTACTCCTTGTTGACTTGTCAATGACTAGCACCGCTGCTAACACATGTCCTTCCTCTATGAGAATGCTTGGCACCCTCACCGTGAACAATGAAGGCTGCAGTTACAGCAGTGCTGTCCGTAGACACACTTTGCCAGGTTGAGGAAATTCCTCTTATTCCTAATGCTTTTTTTTCCTCTTTAATCAGAGTGACTGTAGGCTTCTGGCAAATGATTTTCCCTGTCTATTAAAATGATCACACAGTTTTGTTCACCAAGTAGTTTAATATGCTAAATTATTTGATTTTAATGTTTACTAAACTTAGTCCTAAATTCACAGCACTGGCTCATGCAAGTCATCTTTTTAAAAAATAAACACTGTAGGGCTGGCCAGATAGCTAAGAAGATTAAAGAGGGTATAATCCCCAGCCTGTTGTGCTGGCCCCACCCCAAGGGAGCGCTGAGACGACTGATTGACTGGGCTTGATGGCACACCTGTAATCCCAGCACTGAAAACAGGAGGATCACCAAGAGTCCAATCTGTGTAGTGAGATCCTGCAGACCCTGTACTAAATATTTTAAGAAACAAACACTGTAAAATCAACAGGAAAAAAAAAGTACCGTTTCTGTATACCTATACTCCTCCTCCATCCCATCCCTTACTGACATCTACTGATAATCAATGCTGATGTATCTGTAATACTCTACATGCAGTATTACAGGAACACATACACGTTCCTGAAGAACTAAAGCTGCTTGAACTTTGAAACATAATCTCAGTAGACTGCCTTGAACTTATTTCACTGAAATTTACCTAACAATCTCTGCACATGAAAAAAAAAAACTGAGTAAGTATATCCTACCCATTTGAGAAGATGCTTTGGTTATCCACGGCCCTGTCCCTATGCATCTGGACTGCTCCCAGGCTTGCTTTAGCAAATGATATGGTTATAAACCTTCTGCACCAATCTCCTAAAACATACGTGCAAGGCACTCTGGCACCTAAAAATGGAAGTGCTTGGCAGACGAGTGGATAAATGCTTAACTACGAAGATAACGCCAAACTGGTTTCATCGAATGGCAGCACTAATGCACCTTGCCAACAAATGACGCAGAACGCTACGGAGCGACAGCCTCTCCAAGACTTGCTACTGTCAGACCTTCCAGTTCTACCAGGTGACAAGCACACGCCAAGCGGCTACCATAGCTGCTGCCTGCTGTTACACACTCACCCTCTTTTCATCTCTGTTCTCTGTAGCACCTTCAGTCTTTGCATTTCTAATACTGATTCTATGTACATTTTTCTAGAACTTTTATCAAAAGTTTATCAGTTTATTCCTTCTAGCTCACTACTTTTCACACATAACTTTATTCTTTTTACCTTTACTGTTTTCTAACGTGAGAATTTAATTTATAGAGCCAATTTTCACTGAAAGTGCTAGTTATACCTTAAGAATCCTTATTTATTGTGCTTTCATGGCCCTTCAAATATTTTCTAATTTGTAAACTTTTTCTGTGACCTGAGTTATTTTGAACTATGCTAAATCTTTCACATTACTCTTTAGATACTAATTTATAATTAATTCAATTGTTCCCTGTAATATTCTCCAAATAATTTCAACTTTATCATATTTAATTATCCTGTCATGGAAAAGATGGCTTGGCTTATACTAAAATTGTTGGAGACGTGTTCCATATGTATGCTCATTAAGACAAGTTACTGGAGGGAAATTCGTGCTCCTTAACACCTTCATTAGAAAATAAGAAACACTGGGCTGGTGAGATGGCTCAGTAGGATAAGTGCTTCCCTGGAAAGGGCAAGGGCCTGAGTTCAATCCCCAGTTCCACAAAAAAGAAAATAAGAAACACTGCCAACGATATAGCTCAGCAGCATAAACACCTATTTGGCAAGCACAAGGTCCCACGTTCTATCCCCTGACCGCCACCCTCAAAAAAAGTGAGTAAAAAAAGTTCAAAAACAAGCACGATGAGACACAGACAAGGAAGTACAGTAGGCTCCCCGTTATTCACTGGGGCTACATTCCAAGATCTCAATGCACGCCTCAACCTCAGATAGTACCAAACTCTGTATGATCTTGTTTCTTTCTATACACACAGACCTATAATAAAGTTTTGTTTATAAATTGGAAACAAGAAGCTTATACTAAAATACAGCAATTATAACAGCATACAGTAAGTTATATATATGGGGATTTACTCCTCAAAATCGTACCAAAAAAAAACCATATTGCTGTACTGCACTCAGTCTTCCTTGTTGAATATGAGTTAACTGAACTGGACAAGGAGGACCAGTGTATAGAAGAGGCAGAAAGGCAACAGGAAAAGGCAGAGAACAACAAAATGGTTATTTTTAAAAAGCAGTCTTACCAGAAACGCCCTCTTTAAAAAGACTACTGTGTAGACAAACTCAGGAAAGAATAGTTCAACAAAATAACAAAATGCTAGCAGGTAAAACATTCAAATAAGGAGACCAATAATAGCTATAATAAAAATTTTGTAAGTAAAGTTCTATAAAAACAATATACAAAATATTTTTGAAAACCTATGAAAAGATAGGAAACAATATATTAACCACAGAATTATCAGAAAATCTGAATAGGCCAAAAACCATAAAAGAGAAACAGTAAACTAAATATCTAAGTAACAGAATTAACAGATGGTATTACAGAAAAGTTCTATCAAGCTGGAGCAAGTCTTTCCAATGTAACAGAAATTTACTAAAATTATAAAAATTGTGAAAACTCAAATCGTTTTCAGAATTAGCAAAATCTTAAACACAAACAAATGAAGGCAGTATAGAAAAGAAAATTATAGGACAAGGTCACTAACAAACTTAGAAGACAATTTCCTAATAAAATATTAATAGCATCTGGCCATAACCATAATGACAATTATTAGTTATTCTAAAAACACAAATTAACATCAGAAAAATATACTACTGTATACTGCCACAGGACCGCATCATATAAAAAAACACATGACTATCTCAATAGACGAAGAAAGGCACTTGATAAAGCTCAACATTCAATTACTGCTTTAAAAAACCCAGGGGCCAGGGAGATAGCCCGGTGGCATAAGTGCCTGCCTAGCAAGTGTAAGGTCCTGAGTTCGATGCCTGGTACTACCAAAAAAAAAAAAAAAAAAACATCATGGCAAAGAATAGAATGTCATTGACTTCAGTGCCATTTATAAATACCTTACAGTAAATATTAAAGAAGAAATTTTTTATGTATTTAAAGCCAATCATCATTAAAATATTGCTACCATAACTACTGGCCAACAAAATATTGTGTATGATATTCTGGCCAGTGTAACAAGAAAAAGAAAGAATGGGCCAAAACAATTGTTAGGAAACAGAAAATGAGTTCACTCCCTAAAGGTGAGCTGATAATCTACCCAGAAAACCCAGGATAATCATCTAATAAATGAAGTAGGAAATTAAGACACAGGAACAAACGAATGGACAAAGCAATTACAGTATGGATCCACCAGAGTGACTATGCTATTTTCAAGAAAATAGATAGACCCAGCAGACACCATGCTGAAGGGAATAAAGCATATGGAAGACAAGTGTTCTGCTTCACACAAAAAATAACTCTCAAAGTAGGAGAGATTATTAAGGAAGAGGAAGGCAAATGAGAGGAGGGACAAAGAGAGGACCAGAGAAGGGACAATGATCATCCATAATCAAATCACAATGTTTGCAGAAATGCCACACTGAAACTTGCTCATTTGTACAATTCTTTGTTTTTGTGAAACAGGGTAGCCTAAGGTGGGGCTGCCCTATCCTACCAAGTACTGGGATTGTAAGTGTGTACGATCGATCATGCCAGGCTGTAAAATATGTTATTAAAAATTCTTTGAAGTGTTTTAAAAGAGCAGTATGAAAAAGGCCAAGAAAGATAGAATACCAAAAACAACAACAACAACAAAAAAAAAAAAAAAACAACACAGGATCCAAAACCAATGAAAAAGAAAAAAAAAAAAAAAAACCACCCACCAAGTCAGCAGGCAGAGTGAATCATTTCTCTAACATTAATGGGAAACGAATATAATTAGGTGCACTCTCATTGTTGCCTTGATTCAAAGTGTTTATAATCTTTTTGAGTGAAAAGTCCAAGTGGTACGTGCCAGAGGCAGTGCATCAGACACGAGGACATTCTGCAGTCTTGACAGGCTGCTTCCCGCTGGATGGCAGTCAGCTCAATATCCACCATACCTCTGGCCACACCTTGCACAGAGACTCGTAAATGAGGAACTGCAGAGCTGCTTCAGAAAGTGCCAAGAGCAACAGCGTAAATGTGTTCGAAGCATGGGGATATGCTGCAGGTGATCAATGGCAATGTGTCTTCTACGGTAATAAATTTTTAAATTAAACATTCATTATAGTCTGTTCATCAAATGTGCATTTCACCACAACCAGTGAGACGGTAGCAAATCCTAATTCACTTGAGAAAAGGCTAGGACTTTTAATATACATACCTGTGCTGCTCTTTAATTTGGAAATAGGTTTTTTTTATGCCAGCTATTAATTACAAACATAAAATATCAACCCCTTTTGAAGACTTTTAAAATAGAGTGAGACAGTACAATGTAGTAAGATATTTCTGAACTCTTCCAATGAACACAAGCAATGGTAAAAAATAAGCCAATAATAAGAAAAATGAATGATTTGAACAAACAGTACAACCAAGATGAGTAAGTCTCTAATTCAATAATTCTATCATTCAATTATTTGTGTAGTGATTAAATAGAATTCAAAATAGAAAAGCTGTTCAACAAAAACAAAACAGCACTAGGTGTGGTGGCATACACACACATAGTGAGTGACAGAGAGCAAGAATGGGAGGTGAGAGAGAGAGAAAGAGAGAAAGAGAGAGAGAGAGAATGATTGAGATTGAGAGATTGACTGAGTTCCAACCCAGCCAAAATGGGTTTATTAACCTAGAATAGCCAAGCATTATAATGAGCTCAGAATTCAGAAGCATCTCATTCTCCATGTCAGGTGATTAAATTCAGAGATAAGGAAGCTGAATGCTCCTTAAGATATTCATTACATTTCCTTCTATAAACAAAAATAGCAATTTTTTTTATTACACTGAAGAAAAGAAAACATCTCCCTAAATTGTCTATTTCTGCTATTCCAAATTGAGAAACTAAGAAAAGTGAACTCTTCCAATGGACACAAGCAATGGTGTCAAGAGTCCAACAACTCCAAGTCCTTCCCATTTCACGTGGACTGCAAGACAGGATTGTTCCGAAAATACGTCATGCCAAATGATGTGTGCTTTGTATATTTGTGTGATAAAATATGACATAAAATTATATTTATAAAACATAAATAACAAAATTAAAATGTGCAGTTCAGTGGCATTAGTACACTGACATTTGCACAGAAACATTATTTTTGTTCCACATTCTTCAAATTTCTCATTTTCTAGGGTGCATCCCCTCCATACACAACCAAGTTACAACACAGGTACAACCCTAAATTGATCAAATCATTCTAAAGAATAAGTCTCAGGCCCTGTGTAATCAGCTTAACACCGCAGTTGCTTTCACAACTGCTACATCTCCTTGCGTTTTAATGGAATAAAGACTTAACAACTCTGTTACAAGGATTTTGAAGGTACAATATTCCTTTACTCAGTAGAAAATGCTCAGATCAGCAGGGCGTGATGACACACACCTATAATCCCAGCATTCAGGAGGCTGAGGCAGGATTACTATGAATTTAAAACTACCTGCACTACACAGTGAGACCCTATCTCAAAAAACAGCCACAAAGAAAAAGCTCAGATGTCTTCCTTTATATTATATCCACAACTATCTATGGTTTTATAATGAGCCACATAGAATTAAAGGCTCTATTCAAGCAATCACAATGTAATTTTCATAATAGATATTCCGTATACACCTACAGATAGATGCTGTAACATTCTGTCATCAACAGATAAACAACAAAATACATTTGCCTTCATCAATCTGCTACATATGGCCTATCATACTAACAACCAATTTTCCACTGCCCATGCTGCTCATTAATTTTTCAAAATGTTATGGCATTTGAATAATCCTGGGACATGAACTAGCACAAGGCAATCAACATGACAAAACTGCACTTTAACATTATTACTAGCTATAAAATGTCAGTTCTGCCAAATAACAGTTTCTCTTATGAATTTTTCAGGGTTTTTTTTTTTTAAACAGGAAAGAATGTTTCTGAGAAAAACAGCCATCTCAGGTATTATCTGTATCGATGGCTAAACTATCAGAAAGAGAAGTTCTCTCCCTATACTCAGTAGTAAAGGCTGAGTTACTGAGAAAATATAGACTGGTGATCATCACCTCAGTACTGCCTCCTCTGCCTCATGAGTTAGGCATGGAGGAAACACCGCTGGATGACCCTAGGAACACCACTGGCAGGACCACTGCTATAAAGACAGAACCATCACCAATGAGAAGCCCCAAGAACACTAGAATGGTAAGGTCTAAGTAAACACACTGAGCATCTTTCAAGCCGCAATTATATTTAAACCAATTTGCAATGGAAATCATTTAATAAAATTATGCATAGCTTTAAGGCTCCCCTGTGAAATCCTAACTATTAGTACGACAAATCCACATTTCTTATGTGTAAGCAGACCAGTAAATAATGAACTTATCCCTGAGCCCTTGTGTCTTCATACATACCTGCTCTGGGCTAGATCTGCTCATCTAACAGGCTGCCAGTCTTCATCTGGGACAACAGAATTTTGCTATGTGATGCGGATAAAGATCCGAGGATTAAATCAGAAAAATAGCCATTCATGAAACAAAGATTTAAAATCAACACCAAGAGTTAAAATTGTTTAAATGTAATGGCATGGCTCAAACTGGCCAACTGATGAATCAACCCCACATTTTTGTAGAGAAATCATCAAGCAATAATAGCACTGCACTAAAGGCTTCTAGGAACCTTTGTCTTAAGCTCTGTGTTTTCATACCTACACTTATATTAGAATTTCTAACATTCCTAAAGGTTAAAGAGCAAACACTACCTTGGCAAATTGTAGATGGAAACACTAAGCCAAATCAAGGTCATAATGTTAGCGGGGTTTTTTGTTTTGTTGTTTTTAATGTGTTTGGTACACGGTCTCACCACGCAGCTCAGACTCACAGTGATCTTCCTGTTTTCAGCCTCCCGTGCGCTGGGATTACAAGTGTGTGCCACCACACCCAGTCTCAGTGGCCAGCTCAGCTGCTCTGGAGTCCTTCGTGTGATGTAACCGGTCACAAGTATTAGGTGAACACAAATTTAGCATAATGCCCTATTCATAATTAACCACACTACCCCGTTCCACAGACCCTGCAGTCAAATCCTCAGTCTACTGTGTACCTAGTACTATGCTCAGAAATGTACGTTAGCATTCAATTTAATTCTATGAGTTAGATGTCATTATTAACCTCATTTTACAAACATAGAAACTAAGGGGTAGAAAAGTAAACTGGCCAAAGTACCTCAGTACATTAGGGGCTTGGATTTCAATCCAGGGATTGACCCAAAAGTCCTGTTCTTAATTATTACCCAGTTTAACCTTCCAAACCACTAATGTTGGTACATGCCGTTCCAGAAAACAGAACACTAGTCAAAATTTTTCATCTACGTAGGCTTACTAGACATGACTCCAGTCTTTATTTGCTCATTTGAAGAAAGTTATGATAAAACCTTTCTCCACACAGAGTTGTTGCAGATAAAACTTAATAAAATGCTTCTCAAATGAAAACTAAGACTGTTCTCAAGAATACATTAGGCCCACACTACTATGTTCATATAAATTGAGTAGGAATATAACTTAGGATTACTATATAAGTCCTGAAGTCCAGTAGTTCTCATAGACAAGGCGGTCATACGAAAGCCCTTCCCAGTTCTGATTCCTTATCTTAAAGAAGTAGTCATGAAAATCAGATCTGTTGCTCACATGCTTCTTCAGTTGACCTCTCCAGCACCCACATTAGTACTGCAGTCAATTGACCACATAAACTTAGGAGTTAATATAGTCAAACTGAAATCCTGTCTTGGCTATTAACTGACCTAGAATAGAACAGCAAACTAGTGACGTTCTGTAAGCCCAGCAGAGTGACTGCCTTGAATACATCATCCAGTAAATAAACTTTAGTTGCTACTTACAGAATGCCAGTCTGCTGGGTGGTCAACTTGAATCTCTTCAAAGCAGTGAAGAGGTGGCTATTCCAGAGCTGTGAGTTCGATAACAATGAGTCCAAATCTGCTTCTTTGTACCTAGATCATTATTTTATTCACTTGTAAAGCAAAACAGAAAAATTCACTTCCTATTTGATGTATAAACATAATCCAAGTGTGTAAGAATTTAAACATTAGCCATAACACAGAAAAAGCCATCTTTTCCCAGTACTAAATAACAGATGGTACAAAAAGGTGTGCATTTCAATACAACTAGTTTTATTTATTCATTTATTTATTATTAAACAAAAGAAATGGTCTAAAAGCAAATGCAAGTATGTACCAAGGGATGGGCACGTCCTGGTACTTACAAAGGAGCTTCAGTGTACAATGGAAACAGTATATAGTGTTGTGTGCTTGAGTAATCTGGAGATGCAAGTTAACTAAAAGAGCTCTGCCAAGCAATCAGCAAGAAAAAGGAGGGGAAAAACCACTAGAAGTCGCTTCCAGAGAACTATGTTGTGGCAGCATGAGAACTGGCATCAACTCACAGTCTTCTCATTTTCCCCATTTTCTATAATTTTCCTCTTTTTCTCATCT
>NDGN011486763.1:0-15209 GCA_002564285.1 Tympanoctomys barrerae
AGTTTTCTTTCTTTTTCCTTTTTGGCAGTACCAGGGATCAAACTCAGGACCTTGCACTTGCCAGGCGGGCACTTATGCCACTGAGCTATATCCCCGGCCTCCTGTACTTGTATATAATATAATTTGTTTTTCCCCAATCGTAGTCCTTTTTCTTGCTAACTTTTTTTTTTTTTTACAACTAAGTATCCCAGACAATAAGTAGTAACATATCTTTCCTTGGAATCCTATTCCTCAGGCATGATGATGTCTCATTCAATTTTTTAAAATTCACCTTTGACAGTGTGCCATTTGTTGAATGCCAATTTGATGGCAAATTCATCCCTGGCATGTGAACCTAATCTGTCCTTCCTTTGTAAAACCTATACATATTGATTACTATGCCCTCCTGTGTCTCACTTATCCCTCTGCACTTGATCTTTCCCCTTGGATTTCACTTATGTTCAAGCCCCACACCCCATTTCAGCTACTATTTTGTCTACTTTTATTCTCTTGCCAATATCTACTAATATTATTTCCACTACTTTTTATCCCCAATAATATAGAAATATATATTGTACATTGTATAAACTAAGCATATATATTTTCTTTACCTTTGTGTTCTATCTGTAATACCTATCACCTTTCTCCTGCCAAATTATTACAGTCTTTCAAGATAGAGCTCAAGCACTAGCTCCTCTCAACTTCCATTGTAGGTTGGGTCAAGTGTTTCTCTTTTGTATTATAATACAGTATACGTACACATAAGTTTTGTATTCAAAAAATATGAGTAA
Organism: Tympanoctomys barrerae; assembly: GCA_002564285.1. Taxonomy (NCBI): domain Eukaryota; kingdom Metazoa; phylum Chordata; class Mammalia; order Rodentia; family Octodontidae; genus Tympanoctomys; species Tympanoctomys barrerae. Next base: position 771 of record NDGN011486763.1, read on the forward strand.
GGTGGAGATATCAGTGGTTTTGCCATGTATAAAAGACTGTCATGAGATTTAATTAAGTTCTATTAGTCTGCTTTTTGAAAACAAAATAAGCAAAAGAGTGTGTGTGTGTGTGTGTGTGTGTGTGTGTGTGTGTGATCTCTATGTGAAATCCTTGGAAAGTAAGGATAAAGGCAAGAGGAAGAGGGAAAGGGAAGCCAAGGAGGCTCAGGGAGCACCATGGGCGAAACGACATACTATGGAGTTAACCATGTCTCTGCAGTATCACAGCCAGTTGTTCAGTCATGTGAAGCTGTATTGCTTAGTGGGTCAGGGGAAGGTGGGGAAGCATTTTTCGTGTTGGCTCAAGTTTTGTGAAAGACCTCTGCCTTTCATTTCTCTTGTTACATATTAACTTTTATACATCTAGCATTAAGTTGCTTATCTGGAAGTTAAATATGAAGCTGGGGCCACTATGAGTTCATTCTGAGCACCACACAGGTGGCATGTCTTCCTTTTGCCAACTGGCAGCATGTATGGGCAAGCTTGGTCTATGCAAGGCATCGAGTGTGAGGGTGTCAGGCAGGACTTTGTGCCCACGGTAATGAAGAGAACCGTTGAGAGAGCCACACTGACCAGAGCAAGGGCTTGGCGAAATGAGGACAAGGTGCAGGGGATCTCAGTCGTACATTTGTGCCTGGGGAGGAAAAAGCACAATGATTCACACAGGGGAAATACCCAGTCAGGACAATTAACACTGTCCAATTAATACTAAATCAGCATAGCTTATTGCCTTTCTGCCTATCTCTACTTATCCATAAATTTCTTCAGTTTTTTCCTACTCTAGTCTGTAAGATGCTAGAAAATAGTACATATTCATAATTTGATGTAAATGCTATAGTAGAGTTAAATGCAAAATCAAAGTAGCAAGGCCAACTGGAAAAAAATTATTGTTCATCTTGTGTTATTGTGGTGATTCACCAACCCCACACAGTTTCAAAAATCAGTGGTACATTGTTAATGGTCTTCCTTCCAAATTGGTTATAATAGAGATACACTCTTGCTAGCATTTTGAAAACCTCCTAGTATCTTATGCCTGAAAATTAATGAATCAGTGAATATTATTTTCACTTGTTTCTTTGTCTTTGAAAAATTTCTCTCCTGTGCGTTCATGTGCGTCAATGAAATGTTAATATGTGCTTCTCTTCTTAACTCCTTTGAAAGAGCATCTTAAGACTTCATTGAGTTCAGCTTCTCCTTCCTCCTTTCTGGTTCGGTCCAGTCCGGTCCAGTCCCGTCCTATCCCATCCCTTCATTTATTTCTTTTCTTTTCCTCCCCTTCCTTTCATTTGCCCTTTGTGTTCTTACTTTTCTTTCTCTTCTAGTTTCTTTCCTTCCTTTTTCTGTGGTGTTGGAGTGTGTATGAAAATATTGGTGAGATCTCAATGATGTTGATATGTATTAAGATACACATAAATGTAAATATAAACATACACTGAGAGGCCTATAACAAGATGAACAATTGCAGCTATTACCTAGAATTGCCTTTTTTGTTTTTTTAAAAAATGTATTTAGTAGAGGGTCTACTGGGTCTCACTACACAGATTGGACTCATAGTGATCCTCCTATTTTCAGCCTCCCAAATGCTGGGGTTACAGGCGTGTGCCACCATGTCCAGTGCCAATTGCCCTTTCAGCATGCCCTGGGGGTAGAGTCAGCATGGCAGGCAGGGGATGGAACTCCTGGCCCCTGGGTCTGCCTAAGCTCCAAGTTATTCCCATTTCGTTTCCTACTTCCTATACCAGTATAACACACCACTGAACTTCCCAGGATTACCATCATGTCTTTGAGATAAGATTTATTTTCCAGGAGCTCCTGGAGAGGCATTCATTCGCGAATGGGTTATATTTTGAAAAAGAAATAAAAAAAGAATAGACTTTCTTAGACTTTGTCCAAGAAAACTACAGCCAGCGGCCAGCTTATGAACTATGAAGTGGATGAATTAGAAGAAAACTGAAGTAAAATCCAGGAAATCAGAACTTTTATGCATAGGAGAGTGTCTATTGCGCAATAGGTACTTGATAAATGATAAATGATCTTCAATGAATGAGAGTAAATTGGATGCAATAAATTCCAAAGATAAAATTTGGCCCACTTTATAATTTTACTTAAAGCTAATTTGAATTCCAGCCAATGTGTGTTTGAAATATTTGGGAGAGTACTACTGTGTGTATAATGAATCCAGTTATGCTGCATAACTGCTTATTAAGCAATATTGGTTTTAGTGGGAAATGTGAAATATTTTTTCACAATGTCTATTAATTCTAATGTAAATCTTTCTGATGCAATGTAATGGAGGTTAATTATGAATCAAAGATGAAAAATGACCTGTTCGCCTACCTCATGATTTCATTTTATATATCCAAAATAGTTTTGTCCATTGATAAAACCCTTCCAGGAAATGTCTAAAAGCACCTGGCAGAAGATATCAACTGTCCCATGTAGGTCAAGAACAAATTATAAACGGAGAACAATTTCCAAGGGTCTGTGTACACTGCAAGGGCGAACAACAAGGCCTTCTCCAGTGATTAATATTCTTATGTCCCCTTGTTGATGGAAACAGAAAATGTCACCACGCACACCAAAACCCAGAATTCCCATCAGTCTTTATGGATGGAGACCAGCTTGTAAGTCTGCCCGGAATCGAGTGGGAATTAATTCTTTCCAGACACCATGTGTCAGCTTAATTTGTGGATTCCTTCCCTCCTGTGCTATTGGCAGAGGAAGCGGTCGTACCAATTTCATTGTATTCTTACCTGATGGTTAGTTTGTGCAAGTGTTACTCTGAACAGTGACCAATACAGAAATGAAGGCATGGTGATAAAGCAAATTTAGAATGTCAGAATTTTTGGCAGTGTCATTTTGATGATGTAGTTTTTATTTTTTTGAGACAATAGAAAAGTTCTGTTTTTCAATCCTATATTTAATATAGGTAATACATGCAATCATTTTTTCTTTTTTCTTTTCTTTCATTCCAGGGATCAAGCTTATGACCTTACACCTGCCAAGCAGGCACTTATGCTTCTGAGCTATCTCCTGGCCCTGTAGGTAATACATGATCTTTCGTGAGATGTTATGTTATTCCATCCCTTGTATATATGACCATGTAAAAAGATTAACTCTAATTTATTATTTGTCTTGCTTTATTGGACCACCATCCAGCCACCAATTCACTCTAGAAACTTAGAGTCAATTCATACCTTTTTCTTTTCTCATTTTCTTTAATTCTGCTTATCTTCCCTCTAATAACCACATTATGTTAACTTTACTTTCTAACTAGTTCTATAATTCATTCTCTCTTTTCAGAATGATTACCACTATCCATCTTTAGACCTTCTAGTTTCACATTACTTCAAGAGCCTCCTAACTTATCTCCCAGTGTCTGGTCTTGGCTCAAGTCCACCTTCCACATGACAGTCAGAGGGTTTTGAAATCATTAAAATTCTTGAATTGTCCACCATCAGCCACTCTACAAGGCTGGAGACCTTAATTGTCACATTCAATATTGTGTCCCTAGTACTGAGAACATTGTTTGATACAAAAAGGGCACTGGACAGCTACTTGGTGAAAGAGTGAGCGCATGGTCCTGAGAGAGAGGAGCACCCCAAAATTGCCCATTGCACACCACCTGCACAAGGCCTCACCAGGGTCTTATCAGCCATTAGATTCTGGATTGAGAGAACAGAGTCTGCTTTTCTTAGCATTGTGGCCGGGGGTTTCCTGTCTATGATTCCAGCATTAACTCGTGATGTGCTTTAATTCTGCAGATGAAAAACTACTTAGAAGCACTTACACACTGCCCCCATTTCATGTTTTGTTCATATGGAATATATTTTGTATTTATTCCTTGCTCTTTAATGAAATAAAGTACTGTCCTGCAGCCACATCAACACACACACACACACACACACACACACACACACACACACACTCTTCTTGGATTTAGGAAGATACTCAAAACACTCAATGTGTTTCATTCCTGTGCTTTGCTTCATAATAATTGGGCCAAGTATTATTCATCCTCCCTGGAGTGTAATGTTTTGGGATGAGAGACCATGACATATCAACCTTGGTATCCAGTTTAAAAAAAAATTCAGGCTTAGTATACTTAGTATCAGCTTGTTGAATAATAAATGATTCCCTACTTAGGGACAAAAATGGCAAAATCCAGATTATGCTGTTTTGTGCCTTTATTGTGTTTGTGCTTTTAAAGATAAAATGTTTTCTTGATTAAACATTTTGTCCCAGTTAGCAATAATTTAGGAAAACAGTTATCTTTCTGCAGTCAGATCACATTGTAATATTGTATTTTTGCCTTTCTCAGAAAGAACTGAGGCTTTTCTAACACTCCATTTGCTGGCATCTGTAATCAGAACACTTGCTTTCATCCATACTAATCAAATATTAGCAATCATACCAGAGTTGGAAGGAAATTGTTGCTGAAATGTGTAGCTTTGCCTTTCTTTGCTGAGAAGATTTCCTAGGGTTCTGTGTTTGGTAAACAGAGTTCATATCTGTCTGACCAAGTCACTGACATGGCATCTGAGATGAAATAAGACCTCAGTACTGCTTTCTGAGTGGTTGTAAACTCTGTCCTTTCATTAGTATTCTTATCTGCTGTTTGCAAAGCATGCTGGTTAACCCAATTTCTATATTTGTAAAAAGAAAAGAAAATGCAAGAGTTTTTCTTGCACAAAGAGACAGAGTTGGAAAAATCTGGGTTTCTTTTTTAATCAAAGGGACTGTGAACTGGTTAAACTTGGACACTCACTGTCTCTGCAGGAGCTCTGTGAGCAGAAGGCCCAGGGGCAGTGGGGCTCAGGAGATGTGTGCCAGGGCTGGGGCTGAAGACCTAGTTTGATGCACATATTTCTCTGTGAAGCACGGTTGCTATTTTCATTAGAGGTAATTGGTGGTCAAGAGGGACTGGCTTTGTCACATCTACTCTTTTGAACCAAACCTGATGTGAGTCTTATTATCCATGGAGATGCCATTTCTACTCCCATTGTGCTTTTCAATTCCTTACCCCTTTTGGACAAGTGATTGAGTGTCCCTGTAATACCTTTAATGGAAGTTATGTCGCTAAATCCAAGAAGCTTGGGATGGAACAGACAGGTATTTATTTTTAATGGGGTCACCCCGTATCAGGTGAAACTCTTTGCTTATGGGTCAAATGCAAGTGTCACACTGACTGGATGTTTCCAAAAGATGAGCAGCGTGTGGAGCTGGTTTTGCTGTGGCCTGTTAGCCACCTGTCTTCGAAAGTATACACAGCTTACCAGCTCGTTGGTTATCCTGGCTGACAACTGGTGTCAGGAGAGTGTATCTCCACTTAAATGTAAAATTTTATCTTTTGGATATTTCAGACATTGATTATTTTAGCAACTTTAGCAAAGTTCTATTTGCCTACCATGAGGGAAAACACTTATAAAATATTAGGGGTTTTTCCTTTTCCTTTTTTGTCTTTCTGAATAAGATTGAAGTAGTTTTAAAAATAACATTTCTGTTGTAGAATTTGAATCTTGGGAATAACTTCATCCTTAAACTGTTTATCTCTAATGCTTTGAGAAGCTTTATTAATAAACTAAATCCAGAAAGCTATCAAGTCTTTGGTAGTGGATTTAAGCACTAGAAGCTATCGAGTGATCTAAAAAACAAAAAACTGTACTATATTAATGCTGTCTGTTTTAGAAAAAATATATATATATAATTTATATTATGTGTTCTTATTTTTTCTCATTGGTTTATTTTTAAACTAAAAAATTACTAAATTATGTAATTTTATTGACTATGTTTTTTATAATTTTGCAGCAAACTGAATAAACTATGTGTAAGATTTCAAAATAGTAAATAAAATCATGCAGATAAACAATAGCTTTCTCACATACTTTTAGTTTCATGATTTTTTGTTCTCTAGATATCCAGAAGATTTAGTTTATTATCCATAATGTTACCCTGCATAATTTATATTCAATTCATGTAGTATTTACTGTACCATTTTTGTGTGGGAATGTAGCCTGGCAAGTGCAAGGTCCTGAATTCAATTCCTGATACAAAACAAAACAAAACACCTGCTTCCTCTGACTTCTTAGGAATTTCCCCTCAAGAACTAGTAAAGTAAGGTGACTAATTCTTAGGGAGCATTCAGGTTTCAAGCATCATAACTTTGTCCTTAAACTGTTCATCTCCAATATTTATTACAATAGGATATCACAAAGCCTATTACAGAGGCTTATTGCAATGGCATTCCCTTGAGCTCTCACAAAGTTGCTTATCCTTAGCACTCAACCAATGAAACAAGCAAAATTTGTGGCCCTAAGAGTCTACCTAGGGCAGGGCTATAGCTCAGCAGCACAAGTGCCTGCCTGGAAAACAGAAGCTCTTGAGTTTGATCCCTGGTACTGAAAAAAAAATCTATCTAACTACAGTACTCATGTATCAGCCAGTGATTCTATATCTAATAAAATGATATTATTTCCCTTTAAACAGGTTTTCTTAAACAATGATTGGCTATAGAACTAAAACATGGGTAGAATACTCACCAAATAAAATCTTTATTTAATTAAGCCTGGGACATATCTATGAAATAGTCATTCATGCAAGGCTTTTGTCTAATTACTATTGGGGTATAAAAAAATGGGTAAAGCAAGTTGCTGCATGATTTCTAATCTAGTCAGTGACAAAAGTCACCTGCGAAGTTTTTAATGTAATATGACAAATCCAACATGAATTTCAAATGTAGACAAACGGATGTGTCCTTTGGGTGAAACCTTGGAGGAAAGGTAGGGCAAATGAATCAAAGAGGAATTCCAGGTAAGGAGACTCCAAAGCCACATTTTTAAATATGTGCAAAAATTTGCATATTGGAAGGGTGGCACTGTTTGCACGCATACACCCGAGAGTGCGTGTGAGTGTGCAGGAGAAGTGGTGGGCAAACTGCTGGTGTCAGAGAAGGAACACACAGAGGAAGGTGCCATTTCCCCTAGCTCTAGCCCTAACCCTACCCTGGCATAGTCTTATTAAAGGTAGTGATTAAGTGGATGGATGTGGCATACGGACCATATCTTAATGACTGACTTGTTTTTTCAGTCATTTGATTTCAGACACATACACATACTTGAAACTAACCCTTAACTTTGTAAAAGCAGTGTTCATTTATGAAGAAGAATAAAGAGTTCCTGATCTTGCAAATTTAACGTAGTGTTATGATATACACAAACACAAATAATGATCGCTTATTGAGTATTTCAATCGCCTTGCATAAAAATTTAGAAAGAGAATAAAAGATTCAATACCATACAAATATGATTTCTATGTTTATTTCTGCTAAATTTGATTTCTTTAATTTTTTTACTTTACATACAATAAATTATTTTTATGTCTATTCTGGCTTTGAGTGAACACATAGAGTAGTTATGGCAACAAAAAATAAAACAGCTCTTCTCGCTTTGCCTGCCTATGGGCTGGGATTCACCCCCACAGAACCTGTGCTTTCCGGAGTCTCAGCGCGGTTCACCATTCACTGCTTTAAGAGCAGTTCCATTGTTTCTAGCTGAACACTATAGAATATATATATATATATATATATATATATATATATATAATTTGTGTGAATATAAGTGTAATTTTTAGAAATAAGACTGTTGGGTTATTAAAATAAGCTGGCACAGTATTTCTAAAGAGTTTATATCATTGGGTTTCCCTATCAGAAATGTGAGAGTTCCAGGGACTGCTCATTTGCAGTATTGATAGCATAATATTTTTCTTTTTAGTTATTCTATGTGCAGTGGCACTTTATAGAAATTTTAATTTTTAAGGCCTTCATGATTACTGATGCTCATCATCATTTCTTATGCTTACTTGGCATGGAGATGCTCTTGTGTTTAAACATGTTTCAAAGTTTTGTCTATTTTAAAATTGCTCAGTTTCTTAAAAGTTGGAGTTGAAAGTGTATTTTAAATTCTCCATATATGTCTTCTGTTGAATAATCAATTTTCAAGTATTTTACCTTAGCATAGATTTGTCATTTCATTCTTTTACCAGTATCTATTGCTAAGCAAAGATTTTGATTTGGGGGAATTTCTGCTTATCATTTTTTATATTAATGATGAACAGCATAGTTTTCTTCCTTCCATTTAAAAATGCCCTTTCAAATATGAAGACTTGGAAATCATGTAATATTTTATTTATGTATTTAGTACAGGGTCTAACTAGGCAGCTCGGACTAATAATGATCCTCCTGTTTTCAGCCTCCCTAGGGCTGGGATTACAGGCATGTGCCACCTGTCGCTGGCTCAGTGTGCCTTGGGGTGGGACCTGTGTGGCATTTGGTGGCAGGGATCGAACCCTGGTCTCTGCACTTGCCTAAGCAGGTACTTGGTTCCCTGAGCTATCTCATAGGCCCTCATATAAATTTTATTCTCTATTTCATTAAATTTCAGCACAAGAGTATCTTTTGGAATTAATATATACTTTCTTCAATAACTGGAAAACATTCCTTTGCACAGAAATCAGTAGTTAATGTATAAATTTGTTGAATGTCTAAGGTGTAGAGCATTCTAGCAAGCAAAAACATTGCTGCCCTTGTCTTCACAATGTTATTAGCTTTACTTGCTAGGACAAAATGCTTTGGAATTATTCATTATATTTTTTAAAATATTCAAAGATTACCTATTTATACTTCCTCCTCAGAAAATTCTAGTTTAATATGCCCAAGACTTTATGTACAAACGCCTGTAAGTCGAATTTGAAAAATATAATTACATGGATATTTGTAGTATAATGGTGTTTCATAATTGCAATTGAGTTGAATATTTCAATTGCCTTTGGGTTTCTCATAATAAATAATTATATTAACAATGTTGTCATTATTTTTTAGGAAAGTCCTCTCTGCACAGTGGTAATCACTAATGGACTGATAGGAAGATTCTCAGGTGTGTGTACAGGCCCCATGAAAACAAATTGCACTCTGCTCATAATAAATGCTTTAGTGGCTCATAACACCACGTTGACTGAATAAGGACATTATAATCTCATCTTTGCAGGTAGCCAACTGGTGTCTATTTTATCAAAATAAAATGGCTATGTCCTTATAACTAACTCAGATGAATACTGTGCGTGAATTTATATTGTTTCACTGAATTCCTGATGCCATTCAGGAAGCTGGAGCTGTGCTGGAAGAGAAATAAAACAAGCTGAGGAGTCACTTAATAGCAAACTTCAGAAGGACAAACAGTAGTCTTTCCAACAAAAGTGCTGTGCTGCTGAATTTGTCACTTTCAGGGGTGGGCAAAACTCTGAAGCCTTCTCTGCAAAACTCCCAGAGCTATTGAAAAAATATACATGAATATTGTGGAGAAATTATGTGAAACATGAACGCAAACCCACTGACCTTAGCACAGCTTTAGATTTGCCAGGTTACATATAGGGGCAACATTAGTACAAAAAGCTCAAGGTTCTTGAAACTTGAAACTTCTTAACTAGCTGGGCTCAAAGAAAGTATCTCTAGGAGAAAAGGGAAAAACGCATCTCAGGAAAATTACTTGAGTAAGAGATTATTTTTTTCCTTTACCCAAATGTCTGGTGAATCTTTTTTTAAAAATAGAACACTATCTAGAGCTTCAGAATTAGTGGAAGCAGTACTCAAATTAATGATGAGTAGGTGTGATGCAAGTATCTCTTTCTATTCACCATAAACTTTGAAAAGGTGGGCTGGAGAGATAGGTCCGCTGTCTGAGCACCTACCTGGCAAGCACAAGGACCTGGGTTCAATCGCTCGTACTGCATGCTGTGCCTACCCCAGAACCCCGGTGTGCTGTACAAGTCACTGAAATCAGGGTGGTGGAACACACCTGTAATCCCAGCACTGGGGAGGCTGAGACAAGAGGATGACTGTGTGTTTGAGCTGCATAGGGTGACCATGTACCAAATAAATAATTTTTAAAACTTTTGAAAATGTATAAAAATGTATGTGTGTAAAACTATATGTTTATTACCTGATTTTCTTATCATAGTGCCTATGTCCTCCTTTGTATAACTTTTTAAATACTTGGGTAAGCATGAAATCTCTCTCTCTCGCTCTATGTATTATATACATTATATAATATATTTTATATATTTATTATATATATTATATGTAATATATATATATATACATGTATATAACATTTTCTTTATTCATCCAGCTGTCAGTGGGCAGCCAGGCCGCTTCATAATTTAGCTGGTGAGAATTGTGCTATAGTTGGGTGTAATGAAGTATGCCATCCACTGCAAGGAGCACTGAGGAAACTCAGGCAGGAGGGTCACCACAATGAGGCCACCCTGAACCGCACAGGGAGTTCAAGCCCAACTAAAACTAAATAGTAACACCTCGTCTCAGAAAAAGGAGAGGTGGGTGTCATCTATAAGCATGGGTGTGTATGTATTATTGTGTATCACTATAATATGATGAATTTAACCCTTTTGGGGAGATACATAGAAAAGGAATAGCTAGAACAAAAGGAATTTTTAGTTTCACTTTTTTGAGAAATCTCCATACTCATTTCCATAATTACTATACTGGTTTACATTACGACCACCTATTTAGAAGTCATCCTCATTCATCAGAACCGTGCCAGCATTTGTTGGTTTTAGAGTTCTCGATGACAGCCATTCTTACTAGCATAAGATGGAATCTGTATGTAGTTTAACATTCTCTAATAGCCAAAGATGCTGATTGGGAATTTGCAATTCTTTAAATTGAGAAGTGTCTTAATTTTAACTGCCCATTTTTTTGGTAGGTCTTTTACTTGGGAAATATTGTTTTTATGCTTTAGGTATTAGACTACTGTTGGAGAAGTAGCTGATAACTTTTTTCCCATCTTATAGGCTGTCTCTTCACTCTGACAATTGATTCCTTTACTGTGCAGCCTTTAATTTGTCATAATCTCATTTTGTTATTATTTCTTTGCCACTGGCATTCCGTTCAGAAAGTCCTTGCCTATGCCTATATCTTCGAGACTTTCACCAATTTTACTTTCTAGCAGATTCAGTGTTTCTGTTTATAAATCTGGTCTTTGAACCACTGTGATATAAATTTAGTACAGATTGAGAAATGTGGGTTCAGATTTGATCTGTACTCAGGTAACCAGTGTTCCTAGCACTATGTGTTACAGAGTCTATTTCTTTTTTCCTTTTCAGCATGTAGTTTTGGCTCCATTAGTTTCAAACATCAAGTGGCAGAAGGTACATGGAATTTTTTCTGTTTCCTCACTGCTATTTTATTGGTCCAAGTATCTTTTTTTGTACCATTACCATGTTGCTTTTATTAATGTAGGTTTGCAGCATGACTTGAAAACTAGGATTGTGATGCCTCCCACTTTGTAGCAATTTCTAAAGATGCAAGACTTAGACCATTCATCCAACAAGGTTCTATGACTTCTGAAAAATATAAAAGCTAGATCCCCCAACACCACAGACCCAGTCCCCAGGCACTGAGCTGGCCACTGACCCTGGGTGTGGTGGTGCATGCCTGTAATCCCAGGGCTGGGAAGGATGAAAACAGGAGGATCACAAGTCTGAGCTGTGTAGTGAGACACTGTACCAAATACATAAGTGATATATATATATATATATATATATATATGTATATATATATATATTTCAATATATAGCTGTTTTACTTCCTTTACTCCTAAGAATTTCATTCTATTGGATGCTATTGAGAAAGGTGTTGTTTCCCTAATGTCTCTCTCAGCGAGTTTGTTTGTGTACAAGGAAAGCCACGGATTTTTCAGTTTTGACTTTGTATCCACCAATGCTGAATTTACTTAGTAAATCCAGAAGTCTTTTGGTGGAGTTTTGGGGTCTTCTATTTAGAGTCATCCATGAATAAGATAATCAACTACTTCCTTTCCTATCTCTATTCCTTTTATTTTTCTCTCTTGTCTAGTTGTTCTGAATAATGTTTCCAGAAATACATTGAGTAAGAGTGGTAACAATGTACTTCCTTGTCTTAGTCCTGATTTTAGAATGAAAGCTTTCAGGTTTTGTTTATTTAGTATGAAGGTGGCTGTTCATTTGTCATCACTGGCTTTTTCCAGATTGAGGTAAAGACTATTCAGATTTCTTGCAGGGCTTTTATTTATCATGAATGAGTACTGGACTTGATGAAAGTTTCTGCATCTATTGTGATGTTGATGTGATTTTTGTCTTTGGCTATGTTGATATGGTGTATTATGTTTATTCATTTGTGTATGTTGAAACATTCCTACCTTCCTGGGATGAAGTTTACTTGGCCATGGGAAACAACACAAATGGCCACCAATGGAGAAATGGATAAGAGAAGATATAGCATTTCTATACAGTGGAATACTACTTAGCCACAAAGGACAAATTTGAGACTTTTGTAGGTAAATGAATACAACTTATTTCATAAGTGAAATAAATCAGATTTACATGTGTAAACATCACAAAGTCTCCTGGTGTGAGAAATTGAAAAAGCAAATAAGTTCTAGAACATACAATAGATACTGTGGAATGGAAAGTAATTGCTTCAAAGGAAAAAGGAACTAAAAAGGGGGAAAAAGGAAAGGAAAGAAAAGGGAGAAAAATGCAAGGTAGCTGCATTATTAGTGTTGATGAAAAGGAAACGTCACACTAATATTGACTGGCAAATTTTTATGCCCCTTTCTTGTGCTCTGCGTAACTATTTTAAAGATGACAATATGCAATGGATTAACTCCTGTTATCCTCCTAATACTTTGTCATGAAATTCTGTTTTACTTTTTTAATAAAATAAAGAAAAGAAAAATATCTGTGCAACTCAGCAAAAGAAAAAGAAGGAACTTCTTGTACAATGAAGACAAGCAATTTTATGTGGTCCTTCTGACATGGCCCCTACAATTATCCTTCAAGTTTGACTCAGAAACTTCAGGAATAATGGAAAGCAAGGCAGAGTGACTTGTTAGGGAAATTCTCAACTTGCAGACCTTGTTCTCCCTAGAAAATTGCTTCTTTTGATGGCATGTATTTATGTGATCACATGATGCATTATTATTTGACACTAGGTATAAAACTATAAAAAGTTGTCACGTCGTCATGATATGCATAGTTAACCTTTAGAAGAATGGTAAAAATAGTGTTATTGCATTTGTGCAATGACTTTATCCAAGTAGTTGCTCATGTGAATTTAAGAGAGTCACATGATCTCTTTATATATATTTATGAATTAATCACTGAATGCCTCTAGTATTGCAAACATTACAAGACTGGCACCTTAATTCATGTTGCTATATTTCATCATAAAGAAGATTTTGAGATTCCTGATTTACACACAAGGAAATTAAAGTTCCAAGATGTGAACGTAATTCAAGGAGTCACTGTGAGAGTCAGGATTTCGTCTAAATCATCTAAGATCAAAATTCATGACATTGTGCTGTTCAGGTTCTTATCTGGATTGCTAGCACATTGTTGAGTCTAGAACACGTGTTACACTTTCCACCCGATATTTTCAAATTCCATCTCAGGTGGACAGCCTGGCACCTTGCCCGAAGCATACTTTTCCTTTCTGCCGCTTGGCACAGCGTCTTTGCTTTCCAGGTTAGTATCTAATGAAATCTCCCAGCTTTACTTGAAGTGGCGCTGGCAACATGTGGTCTCTGATAAAAAGCATATTTTCTTTCGAGATTGTCATCATCAGTTGGGCTCATTTTTCTTGGCCCTTCCGCCGAGCTGAACTTCAGAAAAAGAAACAGCAGCTTGTGGGTTATTAAATGCCAGAGAACTGAACATAAAGAGAGAAGAGGAGAGAGAGAGAGAGAGAGAGAGAGAGAGAGAGAGAGAGAGAGAGAGAGAGAGAAATGCCAGAGGGAAACAACTGAAAATACATTTAGAAAGCCTGCATATGGGCAAGTGCACGCATATTGTTGAAGACGCCTTTCAGCTCACCTATGATACATATGCAGAACTAGTTGATGTATGCAAAACTCTTAAAGGGCATGGTTTTTATCCACAGCCTATTTATTCCAAACATAGCTAAATGAGGAGACCAAATATAGAAAGTGATGCTCCAGGGGCCCTACGGCCTATATAGAATTTAAACTGAAATGATTTGCAAAATCACTACTAAGACAGCTTGCTCATACTGTCAGTGTGCCAGCACCAGAAGCTTGCCGTGTATTTTTGTCTTGGCAGATGCGCATTCTGTTAGAAAGGTCTGTTCATCTGATGCCTGCCTTGTTTTCAGGTAATGTTCAGTGCCTTCTTGTGGAGAGAGAGAGAGGAGTCCTGTGACCCATGTCCGCACCGCTGAGGACAGACGCGCGGCACTCTGACCCGGCCCGTGGGCTGGCGGGCTGGCTTCGCTCCATTAAGAGTTCTTTTCTCCTCCACATAACTACCATCATGGGTGTTCTTATCCTTTTT